>JADBJO010033520.1:0-14495 GCA_016801955.1 Conus betulinus
CCCCCCCCTTGCCCTTCCACATTGCATCCCTTCTATTCCTTTCCCCCTGCCCTTACATGCCCCGCCCCTGCCTTACCCTTCCTGACCTTCCAGTCCAAACATTTCCTCTATCATGTAAACGAAGCATTGAGACAGAAGTCCTCTTTCTCTCTCTCCCGACACACTCTCTCAGAAAAGTGGAATATTATGTGGTTATTCTGATCAGGAGTCTGCCTGAACTGAAAATAGTGCAGCATGGGAATGACTTTGGGTCTGACCAACAATGTGGTCTCTCTCATGCTCGCTCTGTGTCTGGTCTGAGGTCTGATTACAGATGTCGACCAAGGTAGTCTTGTGATTGACTTCATTAAGGTTCTTATTGAAACTGGTTCCAGTGACACCAACTGTCACTTCAGCTGGTTCCAGTGACACTGTCATTACAACTGGTTTCAGTGACACTTTCATTACAACTGGTTTCAGTGACAGCATCTGTCATTCAGCTGGTTCCAGTGACACTGTCATTACAACTGGGTTTCAATGACACTTTCATTACAACTGGTTTCCACTTCAACTGGTTTCAGTGACACTTTCATTACAACTGGTTTTCAATGACACTTTCATTATAATTGGTTCCAGTGACAGCATCTGTCATTCAACTGGTTCAGTAACACTGTCATTACAACTGGTTTCAGTGACACTTTCATTACAACTGGTTTCAGTGACACTTTCATTACAACTGGTTTCAGTGACACTTTCATTATAACTGGTTCCAGTGACAGCATCTGTCATTCAGTTG
This sequence comes from Conus betulinus, assembly GCA_016801955.1. NCBI lineage: Eukaryota > Metazoa > Mollusca > Gastropoda > Neogastropoda > Conidae > Conus > Conus betulinus. The sequence goes on from JADBJO010033520.1 coordinate 776, forward strand.
GTTTCAGTGACACTTATATTACACAACTGGTTTCAGTGACACTTTCATTATAACTGGTTCCATTGACAGCATCTGTCATTCAACTGGTTCAGTGACACTTTCATTATTACTGGTTTCAGTGACAGCATCTGTCATTCAGCTGGTTCCAGTGACACTGTCATTACAACTGGTTTCAATGACACTTTCATTACAACTGGTTTCAGTGACAGCATCTGTCATTCAGCTGGTTCCAGTGGCACTGTCATTACAACTGGTTTCAGTGACACTTTCATTTCAACTGGTTCCAGTGACAGCATCTGTCACTTCAACTGGTTTCAGTGACACTTTCATTACAACTGGTTTTCAATGACACTTTCATTATAACTGGTTCCAGTGACAGCATCTGTCATTCAACTGGTTCAGTGACACTGTCATTACAACTGGTTTCAGTGACACTTTCATTACAACTGGTTTCAGTGACACTTTCATTACAACTAGTTTTCAGTGACACTTTTATTATAACTGGTTCCAGTGACAGCATCTGTCATTCAACTGGGTTTCAGTGACACTTATATTACAACTGGTTTCAGTGACACTTTCATTGTAACTGGTTCCAGTGACAGCATCTGTCATTCAACTGGTTCAGTGACACTGTCATTACAACTGGTTCCAGTGACACTTTCATTACAACTGGTTCAGTGACACTGTCATTACAACTGGTTTCAGTGACACTTTCATTGTAACTGGTTCCAGTGACAGCATCTGTCACTTCAACTGGTTTCAGTGACACTGTCATTACAACTGGTTTCAATAACACTTTCATTATAACTGGTTCCAGTGACAGCATCTGTCATTACAACTGGTTTCAGTGACAGCATCTGTCACTTCAACTGGTTCAGTGACACTGTCAATACAACTGGTTTCAATGACACTTTCATTGTAACTGGTTCCAGTGACAGCATCTGTCATTCATCTGGTTCAGTGACACTGTCTTGCAACTGGTTTCTCTATGCTAATGCTAGGTCAGTCATCCGCTGAGTAGTAGCCATGAGACCCTTTTTCTTCATTTGTCTCATCTTTGTTGTTAATTCATTTATCCATCAGCTTCAAATCATGCTCAGTGTGGTCTCTAAACCTAGAGGATGTGGTATATGTGTATAGGGACTAGTCCGCACGCAGTGACGCCTCCTGAAACTGAAACTGAAATCTGATCAGAAGTGGGGTCATGTTTTGTGTACTGGGGAACATGTGGATCTGGATCTGTAGAGTACGTTTGCTGTTGCCACTTATGACATGAACGCAACAGTGAGGAGGAGTGCACAGCCTGGCACTAGTGGTATGCTGAGAGCTGTGCCTTGAAGCTCTTGACTGTTGTTGTTGTCACCGTCGCCTCGTCCAGGTGGTTCCAGTCACGAACAGTGTTTATAAAAAAGGAGTTTCTGAACTGCTCAGTCTGAGCTCTGTTGACTTGAAAGGATCTTGAATTATTCCTGATGTGGTTGGAAATGACAATGTGTGCTTAGTTCAGCTGACGTACACGGCTGTTTGGATGCCAGCTTGGAAATACAGATCGCCTTGGTTGTTGAATTCTCCTAAGTATGCCATATCTGATCATAGATTTTGTTGCCATCAGTTCTATGGCAGATTTAGAATTTTTTCTTCTTCTAAAAGTGCAGAGATGGGATTTTCTAGATCTGTGGTAGACTAATGAGTACTTGGATGCAATACTTACTGAATGCCAGAATAGTGCATCCTCCCCCTCCTCTTTCATGCCTTCTTTCCCATTTCTTGCTCTTTGTTATCTTCCTGCTTTGTTGGATTTTTGTTTTTTCATCTTTTAGCTGCTCAGATGCAGCAGTCTGAAAGAACACAGGCACGCACACACGCAGTCACACATGCATGCACACAGAGAGATCAGAAGATGGGAATCATGATCTTTCCTGTGACTGTGGCAAAGGAGGAAGGGAATGGAGAAAGGAGGGGGTGGGGGAGAGATGGTGGCAAAGGGAAGGGGGGGGGGTACCTTTAGCACCAGGCTTGCAATCAGGATAAGAAATGGCCGTGAAGAGAGAGGGACAGGGAGTGCCTAGAACAAGTCTCAATCTAATTACCTTGGCATTTCATGGTCTCGATCTGTGTGCGACTATCACAATATCACAATAACATCAAACATAAGCCTGGGTGGGGGGGTGGGGGAGGGGGGGGGGGGGGGGGGGGGGGGGGGCTGTGTGGGGTTAAGGACTGAGAGTTGAAGTAGATTAGTCATCTTTATTGCCATTTGTGATACAGGAGAGAGAGAGAGGGGGGGGGGGGGGGGGCTGTAGAGGATGGTGTGGCTGTCTGTTATGTCACACACACACACACACACACACACACACACACACACCACTGATTTTCCCAGTTCCAAGGAGTTAACTGCTGGCCTCAACTTCTAGCAGCTGCTGCCTCGTTGTCACTTGTTCCAGCAGTATGGGGAAGTTGTCACTGTCTGTTCCAGCAGTATGGGGAAGTTTGTCACTGTCTGTTCCAGCAGTATGGGGGAAGTTGTCACTGTCTGTTCCAGCAGTATGGGAAATTGTCACTGTCTGTTACTGGGGGACATTGAGGACTTCTGGGTCTCCTGTTTGTGATGAAGTTGTATGATCCGAGCATCACATACAATCTTCAAACACATGACTTTCCCTTAACTGATGTCTCATTTCAGGTCTTTGCACTCACCCATGACCCAATCTTTGTGCCAGGTTGTAGCCCCCAAATAGTCTGCTTGGAACCACCTGGCTTGTACCCTGATCATGGCCATATGAAAAACACAACAACAAAAAAATGAAGAGAATCAACTTTCAGCTGCAGTGACCATTCTCAAAACAGTCTAATTGTGCCAGTCTGCAAATACCAGACTTCTGAAGCAAGGCCTCAGCACATTATTTTTGGAGTGCAGCCCTGTGCACATTTTTTCTTTGACTCTTTTGAAGAAATAATGTCTACATGAAAAATCTACAATCAGTTTTTGAACTGAACTGTAGAGTTTACATGGCACTTACACTCATAGGTTTGAGTCTGTGAGTTCTTTGAAAGCGGTCTACCATTAGCTCAGTGATAGCCTGTACAGCCCATTTGCAATTTTTGCTGACATGAGTGACACTGACTGTTGAAGCATTTACCAGCAACTTTTTACTGACATTTTTTAAAACACAGTATGGTCATGATAAGTACAGGTTGGAAAGAGTGCGTTCAGTGTGTTGTAACCCACTTTTCATTTTTTGGAATATTTGATTTTAAGTACCCCCCCCTAAAAAGTGAGTTTTTTCCTGATGATTAGTCATTTTGAAACACTGCGAATTCTTGGAATCAGCCCCAGTGAAAGAAAAAAGATGTAACAAGAGAGTCTAACTGAAAACACCATAACCTGCTCAGACTGTTATTACAAGCAGTTTTTGCATAGTTAATGGCAGTACAGTGAAGCTACTGCCCTGACAGTTGTCTCCCTTCCGGCAAGTCAGACACGACTCAAAAATTATTCTTAAAAATCAATATTCTTATAGAATGGACAGATGCCAAATTTTGCTGGGAACTACTTTCTTATTTAATTCATTTCTGCTGTTATGGTGCTTTATTTCAAATGTGCTTTTTGGTTGATTTTTTTCGAAACTAACACCCAAGTCAGTGCATGTGTGTGTGTGTCTATGTTAGGGTGGAGGTGTAAAGAGAGAAGGGAAGGGGGAGTGGGTGGGGGGGGGGGATCTGGGTGCCAGGTGGGAGGAAGGTTGCAGTGGGATGTGAGAGGAGGGTTAGAGAGACATAGGGAAATGCACTGTCAGTGCCACACATATACACAAGCACACACACCACACACACACACACACACACACACACACACACAACACACACACACACACACATATCTGTGCCACACACCACTACAAACCAGAACTACCACCGCAGCACTCCTCTCCACCACACACACACACACACACACACACACACACACACACACACACCACACACACACACACCACACACACACACACACACCACTGTCTGAATGAAGACATCTTTGCAGCTTTTTGTTCATCTGCTTAACAGAAAATCATTCATAAATTGACAGTCTCTCAGAGAGAGATGCGAAATGTCTATATCGTGAAACCATATATATATAAACAACATGTTTAATGATTCAACGCCCATCTTGTGTCAAATTTGACAAGATAAGTTATTGCTTGTTCATTTTCGTTGTCCTAAGTGTTGCATATTGTACCTGAAGAAGACCTAAGAGGTTGGAAAGTGTCATGTTTTTGTCTTGTGATTTTGTTTGTTCACATTTGGCGGACATATTACGTAAACTTTTTAAAGGTATGTTAAACAGAATTTCCCCATCCCCCTTCCACCCATACACCCACAATATTCAATCCTATCTCACATCTTGCTGTTGTTTCTGCTCACCTCTGCTGGCCTGCTAAAGTCCAGAAGGAATTAGAGTTTCTCAAGAAAGTGAGGGGGAAGAAAGAGAAGTGTGTGTGTGTGTGTGTGTGTGTGTGTGTGTTGTGTGTGTGTGTGTGTGTGTGTGGTGTGTGTGATGAGAGAGAGAGAGAGAGAGAGAGAGAGAGAGAGAAGTGTGGTGTGAAAGGAGAAAACGTGTGTGTGTATGTGTTGCGTGCGCGCGCGCGTGCGTGCAGGGAAAGGGAGAGCACAAAGGAATAAGAAAGAATGGGGAAGGACACACACACACATATGCACACACACTCTCCACAATGCAGTAATAGACTTGCTGTTTTTAATGGACATGCTGGATGAATATTAGCTCCTAAAAGACCAAAAACTGTCTAAGAAAAAGAAAAGCCAAGAAAGAATCACATTTGTTTTAGACAGGAGAAAACATGACTAAAAGAAAAAAAAAAAAAGTGTTAGTAAATAAGAGTGGTGAAAAGCGAAACAAAGCCTTCAAAGGAATTAAAAAACAAAAAAAACAAAACAAAAAACAAAAACACACACACACACACACACACACACACATACACACACACACACACACACACACACACACACACACAACACAAAACATGAATACTAACAAGGTCCCGTCACTCCATCTAACCTCATTATTTGGGGGGTTTCTGTTCAAAACTGATAACAGGAGGGCCTAAGGCTAGTTTTTAAATGAAACTTGAAAGATTTCAGAATTCATGTAGTACACAACCTTTCCGCTGACCCTATTGAAGAAGTGATGCCCACATGAAAAACTTCAATCAATACCCAACTAAAATGAACAGTTTGCATGGTACCCACACTCTTAGGTTTGTCTGTGAATCCTTTGAAAGCACTCTAGTATTAGCTCTGTGTTAGCATGTAACAGCCCACATGTGCAATTTTTGCCTGCATTAAATGACACTGGCTGCTGAAGCACTTGCTAACAACATTTTACTGACGTTTTTTTTAAACACAGTATGGTCATGGTGAGTACAGGGTAGGAGAGTGTATTCAATGTGCTGCAGTTTTTTTTTTTTTTTTTTTTTTTTTTTTCCAGTTTTGATTGAAATACCCCTTTAAAAAAAAAAAAAGTCATTTTTCCATGATGAATAGTCAGTTTGAAACACTGCAAGTTCTTAGGATCATCCCCCAAGAGAAAAAAAAAGACGGGAAAAAAAGAGTGTCTCCATATGTGCATGGCAATTACCTGCTCAGACTGATACTACAAGCAGTTTTGTGCATAGTTAATGGGAGTACAGTGAAGCCACTGCACTGATAATTAGTTGTCTCCGGTCTGGGCAGTCAGACACAACTCCACAGTTGCTCTTCAAAATAAATATTCCTATGGGATGGATTTTTTTTTGTTTTTTTTTTTTTCCAAACCCACATCCTCCTGAGACATGATTTTGTGTGACAGGAGAAAAAAAAAAAAAAAACTTTTTTTTTTTTGTTTCCCCCACAAGGGACAATTTATGATCAGTGTATTTGTGTAATTAATAAGTACAGTAAAATTTAGTCCTTTCGTATCAATTTAATGTGAAAGTCATCCTTGCATGTGTGCTGTAAGTCAGTGCCTATTGCCTCTGTTGAAATCATTTGCATTTCAAACAAAAATGGTTACGTTTCAGGTTACACACCACATGAATCATTTGCACATAAAAAACACCAACCACCACACCACACAACCACACACCCCCTAATACACCCACACATACACACAAAAACTTTGCCACCACCAGAACAAAAACAAAATGGGCAAGGGCCAAGCCATACATTAACAACACAGGGGGGACTGCCAAACCCCCCCCCACCCAACCCCCACCCACACCCCGCGCACGAATGATGGCATGCATTGGAGACACACACAAAACAACCACCACCACACACCCACCAACCCATCCAACACAACACACAACCACACAACACACCACAACCCACACACAAAACTTGAATGCAGACTTCCTTTGCAAGCTTTTTGATCATCTGCTCAGGCCGAAGGGGGGGGGGGGGGGGGACAGGTTTAGGAGGGACCATTTGCACGTTTGTTATTTTGAAAAAGTATTTGTGATTAAGACACAAAAAACATGTTCAAACAGGAATGGGCCCGGGGGGGGGGGGGGGGGGGGGCAACCAACACCATCGGCCAGTATCCCACAACTTACTGTTGTTTTGTACTTGCCTCTGTGGGTGTGCTAAGAGTCCAAAATATTATTTACCGGTTTTGGCAAGGACAAAAAGTAAAGAGGGGGAGAGGGAGGAGAGAGGAGCGATAATCCCGTGGTGTGTGGGGTGAGTGTTTTGACGGGGGGTTGCGGGTTGGAGGGGGAGACGGTGGGTGGGATTCCAGGAAAGAAACGAAAACAGTGTGTGCCTGTGTTGTGGTGTATGTGGGGAGGGGGGTGGGCGGGGGGATCTGTGTGTGGCGGGGGGAGGAGGAGAATGGGACCAAGGGAGAAAGCTAGAGAACATTACCGTCGTACCAAAAAGAGGGGGAAGCCAGGATACACCACCAACGCACACACCACACACAACACACCCACCACCCCACACAACCCACCACACACCTACATACACACACATACACACCAACACTTACAAACACTTTACCACCACCAGAACAACATGGCCCCACCCACACATACACGGCCATTCATACACACCCAGGAGTGGATGCATGTAGGCTGCCCACACCAACACACCACACCCACACACTGCACAATACAAGTGCAAATACACACAACGAATGAAGACTTCTTTTGCAGCTCTTTTTGATCATCTCTCTCAGGCAGAAACTCATACCATTATTAACGGACAGTTTAGAAGACATGCCCACGTGTTATTTTGAAAGTATTGTGATCGCAACAACATGTTAAACAGAATGTGCCCCGTCCCTCTTCCACCATTCAACCCCACCACCCACACCATCGCACCTATCCCCACAAACTTACTGTTGATTTCTTCGTCTACTCGCCTCTGTTGGGTTGCTAATGAGTCCAAAAGATATTACACGTTTTGCAAGAAAGTAAGAGGGGAAGGAGAGAGATAGAGTGAGTGGGTGTGTGAGTGTGCGTGCGTGTTGGAGGAGTGGTGATCAGAGGAGATGAACAGTGTGTGGTGTGTGTGTGTGTATGTGTGTGGGAGGGGGTGGGGGATCTGTGTGTGCAGGGGGAGAGGAAGACAAGGAATAAGAAAGGATGGGGAAGAGGGAACACACACACACACCCACGCACACACACGCACGGCAGGCACATCACATAATCAACACGCACGCACGACTCACGTGACACAACACACAACTGCAATATCAGTGGCAATAGGCCTAGTGTGCTTAATGTACATGATTGAGAAGTATATTGCAGAGAAATACCAAACTAAGAACAAGATTGCAAAGCATAAACTACTCCCAGTACAAAGGGGGAGACAATTTCCAGTTAGTGTAAGGAAAAAACACACCAGTGCTGTAGTTATTTCCCTTATCAGACCTGATTTATTGAATTATCATTTATAGCCGTTAATAACGGCTTTTTTTGGTAAAATAAAACATGGGGCAATCATCCGTGACCCATAATGAACATACCTACAAATTTTCAGAAAAATCGGCCCAGAAGTTTTGTCTGGAGCAAGTGGAACACATTTTTGACCACAGACAGAGAGACAGACTGTAAAGCAGCATTTATTTCATTCCCATTCTAGAGTTCTCCCTGTTCTATAAGAGCTGGGAGTACAAAAAGAAAAACCAAGAAAGAATAACATATGTCACAGAACAAACCATGATTTAAAAGTGGAAAATCAGAGTAATAAGAATAATGGTGAAAGGGAAACAAAGCATCAGAATTTAAAACAAAACAACAAGAAAACATAGAAGTGGCCCCATTACTCCATCTAGCCTCATTAATTTGGGGGTTTCTGTTCAAAACTGATGATAGGGAGGGGCTAAATACTAGTTTTTAAATGAAATTTGAAAAACTGTCAATATTCATGTACATACCTTTTCCTCTAACCCTGTTGAAAAAAAAAAAAAAATGCCCTAATGAAAAACTGATATTTACTTTACAAACTAAAAAATGAACAAGCCTTACAAGGGCCCTCCCTCACCCTTAGGGTTGAATCTGTTGCAGGTCCTTTTTAAAGCAACTAGATTACTATTAACTCTGTGATAGCTTTAGGGGGCATTAACAGCCCATTTGCAAGTTTTATGCTAGCACAGAAGTGAACACTGGCTGCTGTTATTGTAGCACTTGCCACACAACTTTTTTTTGCTGACATTGCTTTCAACTTTAATTTAAAGTGCCCCCTCTGAAAAAAACTAATTTTTGTTTTGGAGGATAAATCAGAGTTTGCAACTCTCTGAAAATCCATAGGATCAATCCCGAAGAAGTGAAAGACAAAAGGTGTCGTTGTTGTTTGTGACCAAAAGTGCCTGGTCCATCTCTATGGGCGTACAGAGAGTAGTAGTACGATATTACAAGCAGATTTGCACAAGGTGATGGGGAAGTAGTAGTACAGTGAAGCCAACTGCCACTGATAAGTTGTCTCCCTTCTGTTCAATCCAGGGCACAACTAAAAAAAATTTGGTCATTAGAAAATCATTTTTTTTTATGTGGGATGGACAAGCAGCCAATTTTTGCTGGTAACAACCCATCTATACTGTTCATTTTTCTTATTGTAATATAACAAGTATCCTTATTTCATGTTTGTGTGTGTGTGTGTGTTGGTGTGTGTGTGTGTGTGTTCCACGTTCCAAACCCACTTCCTTTAAGGTAATCATTTTTGTGACAGGAGGCCAAAAAAATCATCCTATTTTAAATATCGCATGGACATTTATAACAAAGGGTTTGTAATTGGTATCAATAAAAGTAAGAATTTGATTCTGTACAAAGTTAATTTATGTGAAAATTATTCTTTGCTGACAGAGAGAGCCCAAGTCAGTGCATGTGTGTGTGTAAGCTTGAACAGCAAGCTGCATTTTAAAACAAAGAGTGCAAAGATTTATTGATAGGAGAGAAAAAAGACATAACAAACAAAAAAGTTGGGGGGGGGGGGGGGGGGGGGACAAAGAGTGAAGAGGGGATGGGATGGGGGGGGGGGACGGGATGACGGGGTACGGGATGCAAACGGGGTAAGGGTGCAAAGGGGGGGTGGGGGGGGGGAAGGGGGGGGGGGTGGGGGGGGGGGGGGGGGGGGGGGGAGACAGACATGGGGGAAATGTACGCTCGAGTGCCCCACTACACACACACACCACACACACCACACACACCACACCACTACACACACACACATAACATAATATCCAGATCTGAAGACTTCTTTGCAACTTGTTGGTCCATCTACACATCAGTTTTAAAAATTGAAACATACAACCAGTTGATCTAAGTGGCTGATGATGACAGAAGAACAGAATAGATAATTTAATATCATGAAGTACTGTTCTATGTGGTGGAAGACCTCCTCATGGAAATGTTACAAAATCAGACTGTTGCGCACCATCACCTGAAAAATGGACAGACCCACACCACGCAGGCATGCACGGCACGCACGCACGCAACCGCGTCACACACACACCACCACACACACACACACACCCACACACACACACACCAACGCACAACTCGCGCACTTACTACCTGCAATTCATGCCCTCGTAGCGCACACACAGCACACACACACGCACACCACACACCACAGACACACACACACAGCACACACACACAATCTCCGAGAATGGAATGATTACTTCAATGATTTAGCTTATTATATTTTCCAAATTTTGAACAAAAATCCCCATGCCCCCCTCCCCCAACCACACCCCATCATCCCAGTGATGATTGTGCTTTACATGTGCCATGCAGATGTTGACTGATTTTAATAATTGTTACTTAGACATTATAATCTGAAGCAATAAAGTATTTTGCTGTGTTTTTCTTCTGTGGCTGCACCGTATGTCTGGCTTTCAGAGGAAGCATGACTTTAGTGTTGCAGGTATTCTTGCTTGCTGTGCCTTAACTAGTTTTAAGGCAAACTCGACTTGATGGGATGGATTGATAAACCAGGAAAATGCATTAACCGCTCAAGAGATATGAATTTTATATTGCCATTTTAACATTGTCATAAAAAGCTGTAACCGACTTTAAGAAAAAATCAAGAATGCTTTTAAAAATAAAGGCTGAATGAGAACTGTTTATTATTAAAAAAAGTAGTTAGACCTCAGAATCAAAACTTATTTTGACAGGACGCCCCTCGACAAAGGTGGCAGTACGTCGCAGGTCCTCCAGTCCTCCGTAGAGCTTCCGGGCCACTGGTATTGGTCGGGCCAGGTTTTCTCTCGGAGCGCTTGGTGGAGCGGGCAGGACTGCAGCAGATGTTCTGTTGTCTGGCTGCCTGTTCTGCAGGGGCACTGCTCTGTGTTGCCGATGCGGAGTTTAGAGAATAGGTGGTGTTTCAGGCGGTTGTGGCCTGTCCTGAGCCTGAAGATGACTACCTGCTCTCGTCGAGTCAGCAGGTAGTACGGGTCTGCTCTGTTGTGGCGTGGATGCTGCTGCTTCCACTTGTTCTGCAGCTTGGCCTTGATGATGGTCCTGGATTCGGGTAGCTGGTAGATCTGTCCATCTGCTCCTTTGTAGTGCCCTCCTTTGCCAGGGAGTCAGCAGTCTCATTGCCGAGCACGTTTGCAGTGGGAGGGAATCCACTGCAGGGTGACTGTGTGACTTGTGCAGAGGGAGGCGAGAGATGAGGACAGATCGTTGAGCTCTGGATCTCTGTTGGACTGAAGGGCCTGCAAGATGGACAGGGCGTCGGTCAGGAAGACAACGTTGTGGCTGGCGTAGGGGCTGACCTCGATGTGGGCTGCTGCTGTTTTCAGGGCTTCTGCTTCAGCTCTGTAATTTTGTGGAGTACAGGCCGGTAGCGAGGCAGATCTTTTCTTCTCTGCCTCCTGGATATTGGACATAGACTCAGTCGGTATAGACATGAGTCCAGGACTCTTTGGGGAACTGGGTATGGAGGTGTTCAAGGGTGAGGGACTTTCTTTTCAGGGCCCGCTTTGGGAATCTTTGGGGCCAACACCAGGGATGCTGCACTGGATGAGGGGAGGGGTTCCTTCGCTCCAGGGAGGGACGGCAAGACACCGGGGTATCACTTTGGGGTCATGGTCAAGGATATCCTGATGTTGCCGTTCTAGGATCCTGCTGCTCTGGTGTACAAAGCTCCCTCTCTTCAGCCGTCCTTTTGTTGCTGGGACAGTCTGTCTTTCATGGGGTGGCCTTGCAACCTCTTGAACTTGGCAGCCTGGGTCAGGAGTTTTGGGCGTCTCTGCGGTCCTCAAGGGGCTGGAGCTCTGTGATGGTTTCAAGCTCCTGGATTGGCATAGACTTCATGGCTCCTGTGATGATACGGGGCAGCTTGATTCTGAATCTTGCTGATCCGTTCAAAAATGGATTTGGTGTAGTGCCCCCATGCAGTCATGCCATACTCCAGCACTGGCCTGACTCTAACCAGTGTACAGTCTCCTGAGGGTCGTGTTGTCTGCACCCCATGTTGTTCCTGCCAGCTTCTTCATGAGGGCAAGACGTACTTTTTTGCTCTTAATTCTGTTTTCTCTGCTTGCTTCTTCCACGTCAGGCGTTTGTCGAAGGTGACTCCCAGGTACGTGGGGTTATTTTCAGCAAGCAGAGTTTGTCCATTGATGCTCAGGTTGGCCTTCTGTTCTTTGGGTGAGAGGCTGAAAACAGTGTAAGTGGTCTTCTTGGCATTAATTGTTACCAGCCACTGTTTTGTCCAGCTTTTCGAGAACATTCAGCGCCTGCTGTAGCCTGTAGTTGGCAGTTGTGAGGTGTTCTTCCGAGCACCATAGGACAAGATCGTCTGCATAGATGGCTCCTTGGACTTTGCATGGCATATCTTTGGGGTAGGGCTGAGGACACCTCCTTGAGGGACTCCTTCTCTCAGTGTCTTCTTCCGACTGTATGCTCCGTTGACATGGACTCGGGCCTTCCTATTTTTCAGGTACTGTATTGCAAGATCCATTGGTACATACAGCCATTCACACCACTCTTCTGGAGTTTTTTCTCTGGAGGCCATCCTTCCAGACTTTGTCGTACGCCTTTTCCATGTGTGTCCCCTACACTCTGCCAGTGTATGCTGTTGTCCTGGAAGCATCTTCGATCTTCTGGGCTATGTAGGTCACTTGATCCTCAGTGGAATGTTGGCTGCAATCAGTGTGTCCCTTTATAATCAACACCCTACATCAGGATAGATTCTGAGAGCACTCTGCTGCAGTCTGTTCATTATAGTGGGCGCTGTTCCTCAGGGTATTAAATTTTGTTAAAATCAAAGGGGCATCATGCATCAGGGCATTAAACTTGTTTAAAATCAAAGGGTCAGTCCATCTTATCAGCATTCCAGACAAAGCCTGAGTCTACATACAGAGTCTATTGTAATCCTAGTCATCAATTTTTAGTGGCCGTCTTGATATTGAAGATCTTTAAGACACAATAGTAAAGATGCAAAATAATTTTTCTGTTGTTAAAATATACTGTAATAAATGTTAAATAACCAACTGCAGCCAGTAAAATAATCTTAAACAAGCCTACTTTATGTCTTTCAATCTTCCAAGCCAACTCACAGGCATTGCACCCACACGGCTCATTTCCAGCTCCCCCATCCGCAGCCACAGCGTGGCTCGTCCCGCCAAGCCTTGCAACCGACACGACAATCTACAGGGAGCAGTCAATGCTTTGTCATGAGGTGACCCCCACAGGAGATGACCCACTGTTGCCCAGTCACTTGGGTGGTGTTTAGTGGTGCTTGTTTCGATCTGACACGAACGCCAGGACACCACCTAGTAAGCTCCCTACTGACAACTGAGTTTATGGGCCAGTTTGACTGAGCTCTCCCCTCCTAAATGAGCACAATCACATCTGCCCGATGCACAGTCTCCATAAATTTATGGGACGCCGGTGACCCCTGACAGGACTTCACCATGGGTGGAGAGCAAATCAACAACACTCTGAGGTCACTGTAAGAGAAGGGCCTGAAGGGCTGCAGACTTATGAGGCTTTCTCTCTTTAAAGAGGGTTCACAATGGGGCCATTGTAGGCAGAAACTGCAACATTGCAAAACCACAACAGAAAATAGAATTAATGAGCCGCCACAGAAGAACAATTCTCCACAGACACATGCATCTTGACTTATTCAGTATTCTCCTTAGGCCTGCCCAAGCAACTATTCAAAATGATCAAAACAAAGGCTGAACATCACCTCACTTAACACGCTTCGATCT
>JADBJO010033521.1:0-14495 GCA_016801955.1 Conus betulinus
GTGGAGCATCCTTCGGGAAGGTCCGCGGGCCCGGGCGGGCTTCATTTCAAGGTCGGGTTCGCGGGCCGCGCGGGACTGCGCTGGGATACTGTAGGGGGGGGGCACCCACGCAGCCCCCACACACCCACCACCACACCCCACCCCCACCCCAACCACCCCCAGCCTTGCCCGCAAAGGAGGAAATATTTAATAGAAGAGAAGAGCAGACCCTCTGATCCGCCTACCGTTCGCAGAGGAAAGGCCATAGGAAAGATGGAGACGGCCACAGTTTGATTCAGAGCACTACAGCCTACCGCTGCGCAGCTTCCCTCATTTTAACTTCCCACAAGCTTTCCTTCCTACAAGCATCGTGTGCCTTTGTGATCCCTTAGGCTGGTGCTGGCAGGAGCATTAGTTTCTTGAAGATAGGCTATTTCTGAAAATGCTTCTAGGTTTGAAAATTCAAGTACTCTCTCTGGCCTAAGCACGACGTGGTAAGGAGTTGATGCTCCTGGTAGGGCTCCCATGTAGATAGGCTAAGGGTGAGGACCCTGACTAAAAGTAACTCGTCTTTTTCCTTTTTCTATCTTCTAGGGGGGGGGGCCTTTGTTTATTGAGCATTATCAGGGGGATAGGGTTGGTAAGTTCTGGTTGTCATATCTCTATTTCCTGAAGCCTGGAAGGGGGTCAAGATAGTTCTTCTTTCTTTCTTTCTGCGACCCACCAGGCTGATACTCCTGCAGACACTGCCTGTATAGACAGGCAGTAGAGTTTTATGTGTAATGACCGTTTTTTTTTAATCCCGCCATTAAGGCAGCCATACTCCATCTTCGTAGAAGGTGCATGCTATGTGTAACATGTCATACCAATGACCAAACTGGCCTTCTCTTCCAAAAGTTGGTGATGGGATTTATGTGTGTGCAAGATGTGTTGTGCGTGCATTCACACTCGGAACCTCAGTTTATAGTCTCATTCGAAGGACTGTATGGGGAATGGAGTCAGAACCAATGTTAACTCGGAGGAAAAATCCCCCTGTTCCGAAAATTCGAACCCGCAACCCAGATCACAAGTCCGGCACTCTACCAACTGAGCTATTCCGTCCCCGGTCAGGATAGTGACTTCTTGACACCTGACCCCTTAGTTGGACTCCATGGTGTCAATTCAGTTTTAAGAAGGATGTCTCAGGAGTCTGATGTGGACTCAGATTCTGATATGAAAACAAGAAAGATGTCTGGATTTTGGTCCTCTTGGCTGATAATGGAGAGTGCGGAGCAGGACAAACCAATTTCTGCATTAAGCCCCTTTGCTATACAGAAGGCTTCCAAGGTATTGCAGGAGACCCACAGTCCATAAAACGACTAAGAAACAGTACCTTCCTCATCCAGTGCAAGAATAGAGACAATCAGAGCAGCTGCTGAAAGCCACAAAGCTGGCCGAGAGATCCCGGTGACTCCCCATAAACAGCTGAATTCCTCCAAGGGAGTCATTCAATGCCAGATCTTAGAGGCGTCTGGAGGCGATTAAGGTGGAACTAGTATCCCAGGGTGTGATAGAGGTGCATAGGTGACAGTTAGAAAGGTGCAGAAAGAGTGCCCACCAACACCCTCTTTCTGACATTCTGCTCCCCTTCGTTATCTCAGGTCATTAAAGTGGGCTTCTTGAATGTCCATGTATATCCCATCACTGGTGCGGTGCTTCAAGTGCCAGAAGTTTGGACACGTCAGAGATCGCTGTTCTGGGGAGGAAGTGTGTGGTGTTTGCTGCAAGGCAACCCATGATGGACCATGTAGAGATCCGGCTCATTGTGCGAACTGCGGTGGCGACCACCCCTCCTCTTCACGCAACTGTCCAGTTTGGATACAGGAGTCCAACATTCAAAAGATCAAAACAGAAAAGAAAAATTTTTTTTGAGCAGGTCGTTGGCAGTCTGGGATGTCTCCTGTTTTCTTCATATCTTCATATACTTTGGCTGTGAAGAAAGTTTCAACGCATTCTGTTTTCTTGGCAAACCAATGGTATCATTTTTTTCAAAAACACTGCAAGACAAAATGCCAAGCCCCAGTGGAGGCAGGTCCACCACCTCTCAACCCAAAGCGGAGGCGCCTGTGGGGTGGGGTGGGGTGGGGGGGGGCAATAAATCCACCACCCCTCAGACTGCCCAGCAGTCTACTCCATCTGTTGCTGGGCAGAATAAAAAAAAAGCCAGCCCTCCCGCCTCAAACTTTCGCCAGCGGTGCCCGTGCGGGCAAGGGAGTACAACTGAGTGTGGAGATGGTGGAGATGAAGAAGAGTCCTCCATGTCTCCAAAACCAAAACCGTCTTCACCTGCGGGCAAGTCTGCCACCAGGTCTAGAGAACAAAACAATCCTGTCTAACTCGAAAACAAATATACGCTCCCTTGGATGCAGACGATGACTCGGAGATGAACTGATTTCTCTCCTATTCGTCCTCTGCACCATGGACAGTAAAATATTCATTGGAATATCCGTGGCTTAAATTGAAACTTTGAGGAGCTGCAGCTTCTGTGTCAAACACTAAAACCTTACGTATAGTAGCTCTTCAGAGAACAAAAATCCAAAGCCAGAAGACCTTCACTCTTTCTTGCTTCAATATTCTTTCCATATCCGCTCAAACCATCCACATTGGAACTAATGGGCGGTGTTGCCCTTCTTGTACACAAAACTTTGCCGTTCAGTCCTGTCGCTCTGACTACCCACCTTCAGGCAGTAGCTGCCAGAGTCACTTTCATAAAACTGTTACAATTTGCTAACTAGACATCTTCCTCGGTTGAACTTCTCTGTGATAAAGTACATTCATAGAATTTGTTTCTTCTTCCATGGTCATTACTTGAATGTCTGACAACTCTAATGTATAAGCAGTTTCTAGAAGATGTCTAAGAGTCATGATTGCTTCTCGTAGTACATGTCTCCTAAGGCATGATGAACTGCATCCTTGTATAATTTGAGTTTTGATTTGACGACCAACATCCTCAGATTCACAATTGACTGCTAACAAACGTAGACGAGTGTTTTTAACTGTCCACGGTTTTGTTTTCCTGCTGTCTACACTGCCGGGACTTTTTAAAGTTTTGAAGTCAGTGTTTTTCTTGGGATTGAAGTAGTCGTTAAAGGACTGCAGTACAGTTCCGTAGTCGTCTGCTCATCCTTGTTTTTCATGAAAAGATTCGTGAATGTTTAAAATTCTTCTCCTCCAAATGTAATAGTAGAGTTTTTTTTCTGCCGTTGTTGTTGATATTCATTGCAGCTAGCAGATTTTCTGAACGTTACGCCTCATGCATCTTCCTCTACAAGGTGGTTGAGGCCCTACCATCTGCGGAAAAATATAATTCCACATAAACCAGGACGACTCATAAGGCCATGAACATCTGGCAATTACTATACCACCAGTGCGATCTCCGACCGTATTAGAAACAACACAAGAACATTCCAAGTCAGCAGATGCCAGACAGAGCAGTTCAAACAGTCATTTTTTGTTAGTACAGTAAAAGACTGGAACCAGCTTGAAGAAAATATTGTTAGGGACCCATCCATAGAAACTTTCAAAAGACTGATTGCACAACAACAGCAAACTATCTAGACTGCGCACACCCCGAACCCGTCGCGATAATGCCCTAAAATGTGGCCACAGCGACGTAACAACCAGATCC
Organism: Conus betulinus; assembly: GCA_016801955.1. NCBI lineage: Eukaryota > Metazoa > Mollusca > Gastropoda > Neogastropoda > Conidae > Conus > Conus betulinus. Next base: position 3,647 of record JADBJO010033521.1, read on the forward strand.
AGATCTTCTCCAGCCAGTGCGGACGCTCGACTCGTCTGAGTGCACGGAAAATTTTTCGAAGTTCTTTCCTTTGGTGCCCACGATCTTGACGATGATCAATCTAGTTAGAAAGTTAGAAATCGACCCACTGACCATACTCACGTATCCAGGTAACTACTATTTCTTAGTATGTTCGTTTCTTTTCATCGCCAATGTAGTCATCGTAAATTCATACAGCTGAATTAATTGACTCTGTGCTAGCCACTCAATTTAAGTTACTGACCAACATCGGTGAAAACACAGCTACTGGTCCTGATGGCATTCCTGGCAAGCTCTTAAAATTATGTGCCAATGAACTGACTGAGGTATATCAACTACTTTACCAAGCTTCACTGGACCAAGGAGTAATACCTGATGAGTGGCGAGATGCTAGCATTTTTCCTTTATTCAAAACTTCTTAAATAACGCCCAGCATGGTTTTAGACAGCGAAGGAGTTGTGAGACTCAACTTATAACAACTCTCAATGATTTTAATAACTGTCTTAACAACAGACAGCAAATAGATGCAATTTTATTAGACTTTTCTAAAGCCTTTGATAAGGTTGACCATGAGGGCCTGCTGCTTAAATTAGAACACATCGGCATTGGCGGTTCTTTGCTAAAATGGTCTAGATCATTCCTCGTTGGGAGAACGCAGAAAGTTATTGTGGAAGGGTCGTCATCCCATTGTAAACCAGTCTTGTCAGGTGTACCACAGGGAACTGTTCTGGGGCCCTTGTTTTTCTTAATTTATATAAATGACATAAGTAGAGAATCTCTCTCCCGGAACTACTATCAGGCTTTTTGCGATGACAGCTTAGTATATAGAACAATCAGAAGCAAGAATGATACACGCATTCTAAAAAAGATCTAAACGGTTTTACAGGAGTGGGAAAGAACTTGGAAAATGTAATTTCATCCCCAGAAGTGCCAAGTGTTGCGTATATGTAATAAACGCTCACCAACTAGATCAGAATATTCTATTCATAATACTATTCTTGAAGAAAACCATGCTGCAAAATATTTAGGCGTGATTATAGATAGTCATCTCAAATGAAAAGAACATTACAATTTAGTATATAAGAAAGCAAAATAACATCTTAGCTTTCTTATACAGGAATATCAACGACTACCCCAAAAGGTTAAAGACGACTGCTACAAAACACTGGTTAGACCAGTACTGGAATATGGTTGCTCAGTCTGGGATCCTTACCATCTAAAGGACATTGATAACCTTGAAAAGATTCAGAAGAGAGCAGCACGGTTCGTAACGGGGAACCATATCAGAGAGAAGGAGAATATTAGGAAGAACATGAGGAAATAAGATGGAAACCCTTAGAAGAGAGAAGAGCTTTTATCAAACTTACTATCTTCTTCAAAGCAGAGCTAAACTAATTGATATCCCAATGGAACAACTACTGTTGAATAAAAGTAGCATCAGGAGTGGCGGTCAATCTTATGCCGTACCTGCATCAAATATTGACAGCCATTTACATTCATTTTATCCTAGTTCTGTACGGCTGTGGAACTCACTGCCGGGTGCCATCAAGATTGCCACAAATGCAGTCTAATAAAAAAAAAATCAAATTGATACGACAGTCTTGAGATCTGCATATTGACTGACTTTTCATTTTAACTTTCCCAAGATATATTATGGTTACCAGGGCGTGAATCTGGCCATTGCTTTTAACTTTTTGAATATCGTGTGCGACCCCTTGTTGCCAAATTTTGCTCCAGGGGCCAACAGGCTGAGTCGCACTTTATTTTATTATATTTTACGTTTTAACATGCGCGCTGGTGACCTGCTCGTTTTTGACTGAATCAGTCTTTTAGGAAGAAGAAGAAGAAGCAATGATTTCTTTACTTCGATCGCCGTTTCTAACGTCAACTCTATCCGGGTTCTCAAATTCCGCGCTTAATAATCATAGTGTCTTATGACTAGATCTGTATCCAAATAAACAGATGGACATCTCACACTCACATTAATCAAACAGGGAGTTAGTTCAAACTCCCCGTATGTTTATGGTTTTGTTATTTTAGCTTATCTATTAAGATGGTCTTTGCTTTCTGTGTGTTATTGCCCTTAAAGGGAACAGACGTTTCTACATGTCAGAGAGTCTTCTCAGAAATGTTGAAATCCACTACTTTGGTTGACAGTCAATCAGGGTGACTTCACACAAGACGCTTAAGTCGTCTAAGGAAGTAATCAGATGCAGAGATCAGTAAGAGGGTGTGGGAGGCAGAGATCAAAGCAGAACTAGCTTCACAAGGAGTGGCCAATGTCCACCGCTTTTTCGTGCGTAAGGACCACGAGAGAATCCCTACCGATACCCTCTTCCTGACCTTTTTGTTGGACCAGTTTATCAAGGTGGGCTGCCTACTCGTTTCAGTCTCTTTGTTCGTCTCTTCCCATTCAGAGGTTTGGACATGTGAGGGATCGGTGTACAGAAGAAAAGGTGTGTGGTACCTGTTGCTGCAGTCCACGAGGGTGTGTGTGACAGTCCACCACTCTGCGCCAACTGTGGTGGCAGCCACCTATCATCCTCCAAGACCTGCCCAAACTGGATGAAACAGACTAATATAACCTTGAGGTTGATAGGGATGAATATCAGAGGTTTGTGAATGAGTAACGATATCCCACATGTAACTCCAAGTGCTGTGGGTTGGGCTAGTTTTGAAAGTACAGAAAACCCTGAAAGAGAACGAGTCTTCACTTCAAGAAAGCCGACTGGGATCTTTCTGCTGTGAATATACAAAAAGATTTAGTGAAACATACGGTTCTGCAAAGTCCCAACCCTGCATAAACCTTTGCCTATATCATCATCAATTGTGAAAAAAAAAAAAAATTCTGACCACTTCAATCAAACCTCAGATGCTAAAGAAACGCTGGTTTTATGCCGAGTGCAAACAATTTCACAATCAACGCCAAAGGCTCAACGTGTTGTCCGTTGCAGGTCATCAACACCATACGTGAGGGCTCAGCGAAATCTCCACACCAAATCTCGCTAAATTTTCAAGAAGTGTAAACGTCAGCCTTGGAGAGATTTCTGCTCCGAGCTGACTGCTAACACCTCCAAGAAAAAAGTTTGGAATGCAATCAAGAAAATGAACGGAAAAAGTACAAATCGTTCTATTCATTACCTGAAACTTGCAGAAGCTCTGATCACAGATAAATAAGCTGTTGCTATTCCGCTGGCCTCGACTATTGAAAAGAAATCTTCCTCTACAACAAAAACGGCTGCTTTTTTGTCTTTTTTTTTTAAACAAAATATCTGAAAGAAAAATCTCCCTATAAGTTCTCTGCACAAAACACTTAAGCCTACAATCTGCCATTTTTAATTGACGAACTGAAATGAGCCCCACAAACATGCAGCAATTCTGTTCCTGACCTAGATGATACCCAGTGCCTTCTTCTGAAACAGCTCCCAGAGGGTGTCACCAGACCTTTCTGAAAGTCTACACCATATCTGGACCACAGTGTACTTTCCGCCATCCTGGCAGAAAGCCCTGATCATTTCCTTTTCCCAGCGTGAAAAGATCTTACCAACCCTTCAAATTATCATCCAGTAGCTCTGACCAGCTGCCTCTGCACGCAAATGGAAAAGATGGTCAAATATCGCCTGACGTGGAAGCTGGAAACGGATGGCCTTTTGGTCAATGTACAGTGCAGGTTCTGGAAGCCACTCTACTGTTGACCATTTAGTCGTCTTGAACCGCCAACCGCAACGCCTTCATTAATAAACAACATGTTGCTTTTTTCATGGAGAAAGTCTTTTAAGCCATTCTACTGTTGACCATTTAGTCGTCTTGAAACCATCAACCGCAACCCCTTAATCAATAAACAACATGTGTTGCTTTTTTATATATATATATCTCTCTCTCTTTCTCTCTCTCTCTCTCTCTCCCTCCCTCTCTCTCTCTCTCTCTCTCTCTCTCTCTCTCTCTCTCTCTCTCTCTCTCTCTCTATATATATATATATATATATATATATGGAGAAAGTCTTTTGTATCACTTGGAAATCTGGAATTCTTATGGATCTTCATAAACTTGGTTTAAGTGATCATCTGCTTGTACTTACGCAAAACTTCCTAGCTGATCAGCAGTTGCAAGTCCGTACTGGCACCACGCCGTCCGACATCCATGGGCAGGAGTTCGGTGTACCTCAAGAGAGCATTCTTTCTCCTGCTGTCTTTGGTATTAAAATTGACGAGATTGTCATTTCTGTAAACCGGGCTTTCAAGTCCTCTGTTTGTTGATGACGTTGCACTCTATGCAGTTGGAGCCTCCTATGCCAGTCTACAGGGTTGACTCCAACTTTGTGTGGATAAGATCCGACAGTGGGCCAAGGAAAATGAGTTTACTTTTTCAAGCACCCAAAACTCAGTATATCCATTTTCACACAATTTCGTCAGCTTTTTGCGGAGCTTGAAGTTCGTCTCGAGAAAGCCATCATTCCAGCTGTGAAAGAAACCAAATTTCTGGGTCTTATTTTCTTCTTTTTTTTCAAAAACTGATCTTTAAAGGTTACACCCAACACTTAAAAAGTGCATGTCAGAAAGCACAGAACATTCTGAGTGTTGTTACACACACGGTTTGGGGTGCTGATTAGAAAATTAAATCTTCTCCATTTTTACAGGGTTCTGATCTGCTCCAAACTGGACTATGGGTGTGTAGTCTACTGCTCTGCCAGACATTCCCATCTGAAAACTCTAGATCCCTACCCACGCATTGATCATACAAAACCAGCCTGGCTTACTCTGGATTTTTATGTCTGGAACTCACTTCCACCGAGTATACACAATACGAATACGTGAAAACTTTTCAATAAACGCTTACATAAACATTTTGTCTCAATAGTTTGATTATTCGATTAAAGCCATTAACATCCATTCGCATAGTCTTCTTTAAACCGCACATTGAATACACCATCTGATCATGTAACCTGCTCCATCAAACTGCTTACCCCCATTCCCACTCTGTCTCCCACCCCTCTTGACCTATCCCACCTACCATCCTCTCTCCGTCCTCCCCACCTCTCCCTCTGTTTGTTTGTTTGTTTGTTTGTTTTACTTCCTTCTATTTGACTACTCACCATGTCCTTATCATGAATTGAATAGTGTGCTCGTCAATGCAGAATTACATTACAGTGTTGTTATGTTGAAATGTCAGTATGAATGGTATGTGTTGAAATAATGTATGCATGATAAGAAAGGATGGTAAGACTAGCCCTTGGCCTAAACTCTCCATTCTTGTGTATTAATCTCTCTCTCTCTCTCTCTCTCTCTCTCTCTCTCTCTCTCTCTCTCTCTCTCTCTCTCTCTCTCTCTCTCTTCAAGAAACTTTTACATATACTTTTATGTCGCAATAACTTGATTATCCCATTAAAATAATTACAAAGTCTTCTGTAAACTATACTTTGAATACACACCGTCTAAACTGGTAAACCTATTCCATTAAATCGCTCATCTTCAATCCCACCCTGTTTACCATCCCTCTTCACACCCCCCCCCCCCCCCTACCCACCCCCACCCCCCCACGCTCCCAGTCCTCTGACCTCTCTCTCTCTCTGCTTTTGTTTGTTTGCCTGTGTGTTTGTCTGTTGTTTTTTTTTTTGTTTGTTTGTTTGTTTTTTCTTACTTTCCTTCTGTTTTACTACCCACCATATCATTATTACGTTTATGAATAGTCTGCTTGTCATTGTAGAATTAGATTACAGTGTTGCTATGTTAAATTGTCAGTGTGAATGTTGAGGCAGAAGTAATGTATGTATGACAAGGACAGAGTGTAAGACTAGACCTTGGCCTAAAAGCTTCTTTCTTGCGTATTAAAGATAGATCGATCAATCGATCGATCAATCAATCATCTCTCTCTCTCTCTCTCTCTCTCTCTCTCTCTCTCTCTCTCTCTCTGTTTTTTTGTTCTTGTTCAGAAGAGGATATATATATATATATATATATAATGGTATTGCTAACCAACAGCAATTTAAGAAAAGTGCTCAACCAAATTGGGAGCGGCATCTGTTAAAAGTTGGATTAAAAGGTAAGCTTACCTTTTAATCCAACTTGTAACAGAATCTCTCTCTCTCTCTCTCTCTCTCTCTCTCTCTCTCTCTCTCTCTCTCTCTCTCTCTATATATATATATATATATATATATATATATATGTGTGTGTGTGTGTGTGTGTGTGTGTGTGTGTGTGTGTGTTAAAAGCAGGCTGGTTGGAAGTTGCTAGAAAAGCCAGAAAGGGAGTAATCGAAATTCTTCTTACAGTAAGAAGATTAAACTCTGCTAATCCTTCGATATTTTGAAAACTATTTGATACTTAGATCTGGTTTCTGTTGACATATGTTGCTGAAATCTGTGGACTCTGTGAAAACAAACAAATGGGAAATGTACACACTTTTGCAATCAATAGTTTTGTTAATGCACCTCTTCACTCTTGGAATAAAATGTGCTATGGAGAATCAGGCGGGTTCCCTTTGTTTATTATAAGGTACATTAAATGGATTAGGTACTGGTTAAAACTAATACGACTCTCTGGAAAACGTTCATTTAGACAGTATATGAAATTGTCTTTAGACAAGATGAAACTGAAATATATTGCAACTGGGTGTCTGACGTAAATGGATTGGGAGTCTCGTGATTACAGTCGGACGGTCCTAGATTATCTTTTACATTGATTTACTAGTGATGTATGTTTCGTCTGTAATGCATTAAGTTAGATTATTTTGACTGCAGATAGAATGCTGTAGTGCAGTTTTCTTTTTGACCAGTTTCTTTCTTTCGTATGTGTGTGTGCGTTAGACTTTCGTGTGTCCTTTGCAGTAACACTGTTGACTGCACCCCTTGGCATGAAGGTCAGTTAGGCTATTGTCAACAAAACTGTCCATTGTCTAATGTCTCTCCCTCTTTCTCTCTCCTGAGCATTGTTTGCCCCGGCCTCAGCCTCCATGGCTGGGAAGCAGAAGAATGAGCACTGGTACATGTAATCTGTGGCCTAATTTCCGTGGTTCCGCTTTGAATTCTGTGGAGGTCTGCACAGATTCCCGCCAGTAGCTGGCAGCATGTAGCTCAGAGCAGAGAATTCGGGAAGGAAGTGCAGGAGTGCTGGCGACGGGACAGGGAAGGGAGAAGGGTGGGGAGGAGGAGGGGGCGCCCAAATGGTCCGCTCGAGAAAGGAGAGTGGGCAGTATTCTCACTCGAGTTCAAAATAGGCGGGCCTAAATTGCAGGCTGAGAAGATGCGGATGTCAGTGCCGTGCACAAAACAGTGGCATTTAACATCAAACCTTGCTCAACGGAGCATTACAGACTCATTCAATCCAATTCAATCGAAATTCCCGTTCCCTTGCACACTTCTTGACTGTGAACACGCTGACAAAGAGATTATTTGGATACATGGTAAATGGACACAAGGAAGAAATGCAATGGGTGGGAGGTGGGGGATAAAGTCCAAGGAAAGAAGACTCGAGAACAGAAGAAAGGCAAAAGGCAGTGTGACAGAACGTGGTGAATCCAGTTCATAGAGTGATGAATTTAAAACAGATTGGTAGGCCTAGTTGCCAACAGCCAGAAGGGGGAAGGGGATGGGTAAGCAGAGGTTGGTGATAGGGAAGGACTGTAATAGAGAGTAAGTAATGTGGCAGGGCAAGGAATAGAAAGAGAGTAGCGGAGGAAGTGGCGATGGGGAGTTGTGGTGCTGAGATGAATGGGAAAAGAAGAGGTTGGGAGGTGGGGGCTGGAGTATAGTCGGCAGCGGGAGAGGGTGAGGGAGGGATCGAATTCTGACTGGGAGGGGGAGGGGGGGGGGGGGATGTGGCAGCATAAGGGCATATAGGGGCCATGGTGCATGCTGGAGGCCCCTTTATTTACTTGAACTTGAACCTGAACTTGAGGTGTTTGAGGCATCGTTGGAGGCCTGTTCACCTTCGAGATAAGTATATGTAAGTCTACACCTATGAACTTGCATACGTGGGGCTTCTAATAGTACTGGCACAACCACCACCTATTCATAGCATACTGGATTGAACTTTGAGGGAAGGCTGTTCCAGTGGGCATCCAGTCTGGACTTGAAGGTGTTCAATGTTGAGCTGTAACTATGTGAGCTGGGAGACTATTCCAAGAGTTTATGACTCTCAGCAAAAAAAAATTACATCTAAATTGTACAAATCTTAAATAAATGTCAGCGAACCGCCCAGAGAAACGTGGACAAACGAGTCACAAGACAACACACAACGCGTTTCGACCTCTTAGGTCGTCCTCAGGTGCAACACCTTCCTTGCGCTGAACTCAGAAGCAATCTGAAGCGATGAAAGCTAAGTACATTTTCGTTATTTTGTCCGTCTTTGTTTCACCTGAGGAAGACCTAAGAGGTCGAAACGCGTTGTGTGTTGTGTCTTGTGACTCGTTTGTCCACGTTTCTCTGGCGGTTCGCTGACATTTATTTCAGATTTGTTTAGATTTCCGCCTGCAGTCGTTTCACTTTGCAACTAGATCTAAATTGTAGCCTACAGTGTCCTTTCACTAACTTCAGACTGTTGCCCCTTGTTTCTCTGCTGTCAAAACAACTGGAACTGAGGGTTCTTCACCCTGTAATGCCATGAACATACTTGTACAAATCTATCATGTCACCTCGAGCCCGTCGATGTTCAAGACTGGGAAGCTGTAGTATGGCTAAGCGTTCTGGGTAGGGTTTATCCTTAAGCGATGAAAGGAGCTTTTGTTGCTCTGCGTTGGACGTCCTCCACCCCAGCACACAAAGTCTTGTGGTGAGGTTGCCACGCCACCATACTCCAGGACTCGTCTTACAAGTGACTTGTACAGCTGGGTAAAGGTCTCTTCTATCAAGTGGTCGAAAGATCGTGTAATTATCCCAACAATTCTATTTGCTTTGGATGTTGCCTGCGCCACATGTTCTTTGAAGGAAGTTTTGTTGTCTATATGGACACCCAGGTCTTTCTCCACTTGGCTTTCAGACAGGTTGATGGTGCACGCCTCGCCGGCTTCATTCTTCCTCCTCATCTGGTATACTTTGTCCGACTTTGTCAGTCCCAATTTCAGGACATGGCATTTATCTGGGTGGAAGCAGAGAAGCCACCGGTCTGACCAGTCCTGTAGCCTGTTCAGATCCTCCTGTAGGTCATGTGTGGCATCTTCCGTGTCAGTCCTTGAGAAAATCTTTGTATTATCAGCGAAGAGACAAACGTTGTTGTGGACCCAAGTGGGAAGATCATTGATATACATGTATAACAAACAGAACTGGGCCTAGAATGCTCCCTTGAGGAATCCAACTGGTCACACTAGCTTGGTTTGACTGCGCATCACCGATCACCACTCTTTGCTGCCTATCTCTTATGAAGTCTTGTATTCATTCCAGGACCTGACTGTCTATACCATGTGCTCTTATCTTTGAGATGAGCCTTCAATGAGGGACACTATCGATTTCGATAATGTCACTGTGCAGATGACCTTCTCCCATGGGCATGAGTGTGGCTGGAGAGACCGATTCTCGAGGCACACGCCCGTGGGCAGTAGGGGCAATTGAACGTGGCTAATGTGGGAAGGGAGGACACCAAGGCCTTGTGTTTTTCTCTTGCAGTAGTCATGTGGTTGCGGCGGTTGTCTTCAAATTCTTCCTGGGCCTTCCTGGTTAGACTTCGCCATTCTGCTCTGTCTTGGGCACAAACCTCTAGGTCTTTTGCAGGCGTGTAGCTGTGCTTCAGATTGTCTTTTACACAGTCTTTGAAGCGCTTTCTGGGGCGGCCTCTGGGTCTCTGCCTGCCTCAGTTCTCCGTATAGCAACTGCCGAGGCAGTCTGTGAGGCTCCATACGGATGACATGTCCAGTCCAGCGAAGCTGGGCCTTCATTATCATGGCTTCGATGCTGAGCAGACCGGCCCTGTCCAGGACTTCCAGGTTGGTCACTCGGTCTTGCCACTTGATGCCCATAATCGCTCGTAGTGATCTCGTGTGGAAGCGTTCAAGCTGTTTTGTGTGTTTCCGGTACAGCGTCCAGGACTCACAGCCGTAGAGGAGACTAGTGAGAACAACAGCTTTGTAGACCTTGATCTTTGTGTCGAGCTTGATGCTTTTGTGGGTCATCACACGTACGTAGGCGGCCAAGAGCTTGGCTGGCTTTGCTGATCCTGGCAGAGATTTCTCTGTCAAGAGAGCCATCACTGGAAATGACGCTCCCGAGGTACTTGAAGTGCTCGACAGTTTTCAGAATGGTGCCTCCGATGGTGATGGTGGGGGGAGGTTGTACTGTTAGGCCTGGGGAGGGTTGGTAGAGCACTTCCGTTTTTCCAAGGCTGATTGTGAGGCCAAAAAGCCGAGAGGCTTCCGCAAACTTGCTGACAATGAACTGGAGATCCGCTTCTGTGTGTGCCATCAGAGCACAGTCGTCGGCAAACAGTGCGTCAGTCACAAGTCTCTCGACTGTTCGGGTCTTGGCGCTCAGCCGACGAAGGTCAAACAGAGAGCCGTCCAGCCTGTACTTGATGTAAATGCCTCTGTCGAGATCTCCGAGGGCATGGGTTCAGCATGCATGTGAAGAACAGGTTGAACAAGACCGGAGCGAGGACACAGCCCTGCTTGACGCCGTTCGAGATTTCAAAGGGAGCAGAGCTGTCACCCCCAACAAGCACAAGACCAACCATGTCGTCGTGGAATAGGGTTAAGTCGATGAAGACAGCGTAGAGGTCCATCCGCTGCTCAATACACTTTTCTTGGACCTGTCTCACCGAGAAGACCATATCGATGGTGCTGCGGCCTGGTCTGAAGCCAGACTGTGACTCTGGCAGTGACGGTTTCTGACACAGCGCTGATCAGGCGG
>JADBJO010033522.1:0-5000 GCA_016801955.1 Conus betulinus
AACCAGCTGGTGATAGGAGGGCAGCATCTTCCCTAACTTGCATCCACAAGGCGACATGGAGATCCCCGGACCACGTCACGGAGAATCCACCACATCTGCATCAGCAGGAAATCCGATCATAGCGGGATGAGATCCCCGGACCACGTCACGGAGAATCAGATCGACCACATCTGCATCAGCAGGAAATTCAGGCGATCATGGCAGGATGTGAAGGTGATGAGGGGTGCTGACGTGCCATCAGACCACCACCTGCTTGTGACAACAGTGAGACTCCGACTCAAGAAGTACACATCAACAAATGCAGCAAAGGGCAAGATATAATGTGGAGCTGTTCAGCAGTAAAGAGATAAAGGAGAAATTTCAGATCAGTATTACCAACAGGTTCCAGCTACTCGAAGAATTGCTTGAAGAGGAGAGCACAGACATTGAGAACCAGTGGCAACATACCAGGAAACTTCGGAATGAGACCTGTGAGGTAGAAGAAGACCAGCACAAAGAGTGGATCTCTGATGACACTGTTCAGAAACTGAACAAAAGGGAAAGAAAGAGAAGAAAGCTGCACTGAACATGAGTCGGACAAGATCAAGCAAAGCACAGGGCCAAGAAGACTACACCCAGGCGGACAAAAGAAGTGAAGAAAAATGTGAAGAAAGATAAGGAGTTCATCGACAGGCTTGCCAGACAAGCAGAGGATGATGCAGGACAGGGCAACATGAGAGAGCTGTACACCACCACAAAGAAGCTGGCGGGCAAGTTCCAACAGACAACAAGCCAGTCAAAGACAAGAACGGAAAGACCCTCACAACAACAGAAGATCAATTGAAGCGATGGGCAGGGCACTTCAAGGAAATTACTAAACCGTCCCGCCCCCGAAGCACCACCCTGACATCCCACCAGCAGAAACAGAACTTCCCATCAACTGTGAGAAGCCATCGAAAACAGAGATCAGAAAGGCCATCCTGACACTGAAGAATGGGAAGGCAGCAGGGCCTGATGAGATCCCAGCAGAAGCCATTAAAGCGGATGATTGATACAGCTGTCAACTTGCTACACAGCCTCTTCGGCAAGATATGGGAAAAAAGAACATTCCAGCAGAGTGGAGGGAAGGCATTGTTATCAAAACTGCCAAAGAAAGGAGACCTTAGCAACTGTAGTAACTATAGAGGGATCATGCTCCTGTCAGTGCCAGGCAAGGTTCTAAACAGAGTCTTATTGGAGAGGATGAAGGAAGCAGTTGACCCAAAGCTTCGAGACCAGCAGGCGGGCTTCCGGCGAAACAGATCATGTGCCGACCAGATCGCCAGCCTCAGGATCATCATCGAGCAGCCCTTGGAGTGGAACTCGCCCCCCTTTACATCAACTTCATCGACTATGAAAAGGCCTTTGACAGTGTAGATAGAGAGACACTATGGAAGCTACTGAGGCACTATGGAATACCAGAGAAGATCATCTCTCTCATCCGGTGCACCTATCAGGATATGAACTGCAGGGTGGCTCATGCAGGCCAGTTGTCAGACAGTTTTGAGGTGAAGACAGGGAGTGCGCCAGGGATGTCTGTTGTCACCTTTCTCTTCCTCCTGGTCATCGACTGGATCATGAAGACCACAACAACAGGCGGGAACAACAATGGGATACAATGGACACTCTGGGACGCAGCTAGATGACCTTGACTTTGCTGACGACCTGGCACTCCTCTCCCACAGTCACAGACAGATGCAGGACAAGACCATCCGCCTTGAGACAACATCAGCAGGAACAGGGCTCAAGATAACAAGAAGAAGACCGAGCTGATGAAGATCAACACCACAGACAGCAGCCCAGTCACAGTTGGAGGCGAGCCCATCAGGGAAGTAGATTCCTTTGTCTACTTGGGAGCGTAGTTGACAAGCAGGGAGGCACCGACCGGGGACATCATAGCCAGGATGGGCGAGGCGCGAGCATCATTCATCATGCTAAAGAACATCTGGCCTCAGGAGAGATCAGAAGGAAGACAAAATTGCGTATCCTCAATTCCGACGCGAAGTCAGTTCTGCTCTACGGTTTGCGAGACTTGGAGAATGACCAAGACAATACAGAAAAAAGTTCAAATCTTCATCAACACCTGTCTGAGGCGCATCTTCAAAATCAGATGGCCAGAAAAAATCAGCAATGAAGATCTATGGAAGCAAGCAGGGCAGGAACCAGTTGCCAAACAGATTCTGCGGAGGAAGTGGGGCTGGATAGGACACAGCCTCAGGAAGCCAGCATCCAGCACCACACGCCAAGTGCTGACATGGAACCCGCAGGGGTAAAAGGAAGAGAAGCCGACCTCGCAGCAGCTGGAGACGAGACACTGAGGCAGAGATGAAAAGGCGGGGACCAGCTGGACAGGCATTCATCAGCGAGCAGCCCTGAACCGAGTGCAATGGCGGAGTGTTGTCGATGGCCTATGCTCACCCTTGAGCTATGGGCCTAAGTAAATAAGTAAGGCATCCATGATCCTTATCTTTCAATCCATTTGGATACAAAAAAAGCCCGAACAAATTAACAAAATTACTTCACTTGTTTAGTCTCTCGTTTGTAGGTTTTTAGGAACAAGCTTTGAAAACTTGTGTGTGTGTGTGTGTGCGTGTTTGTGTGTGTGTGTGTGCGTGCGTGCGTGCGTGCGTGTGTGTGTATGTGTGTGTGTGTGTGTGTGTGTGTGCGTGCGTGAGTGCGTGCATGCATGTCTGTGTGTGTGTGTGTGTGTGTGTGTGTGTGTGTGTGTGTGTGTGTGTGTGTGTGTGTGTTTGGTTTTGCTTTGTTGCCTATGTAATTATTGGTTGCGAGTATTTACAGATGCCTGGGTGCAGGCATCATTTGTTTGGTGCGACTGTTTACCATTGTCTGGCTTTTGGTGTTGCAGAGACTGTGGGGCTGTCAGTTGCTATCGCGTACAAGACAGCCACAACCCGATCATCATCGACGACTGGTTTAAGGTGACGAGATGTTCCCACAGACCTTTAACCTACAGTTGTTTCAAGCATCGCAAGCCTCTGACAAGAAGGCTGAAACCGCCCCACCCCCCTCCCCCCTGACAACAGCAGGCGCAGAATGAAAAGAGCGTCCTCTGTCTGTGTGTGGTGTTAGAAAAAGGAAGGCAGTATCTGTACCAGGAATCCTGGCCTATGGCTGTCAATGCTGAAGGCCCTGTGTGTGCCTGCACCCTATGTGCTCAGGCTTCCAAGAGTGGGGCAGGACTGCTTCCACCTGGTTTGTTCGGAGGTTGAGGACAGTACTTTTGTGGGTAGTACCCACACCTTCACCTTCGGGTGTATCTTTTTATTTCTTCTTGTGTCAATGCTGAATGCAAGCTTGGTCCTCTGACCAGCATTTAAAAGCTGTTATGCAATGTCCTGTTATGCTGGGACTGTCTTCCATGGCAAGCAGCCTTCACAGCCCAGAAAGAACGTGAAATCCTCTGAAAACGACAGGTGGCTACATAACTGGCGAGATGAGTAAAAAAAAAAAAGGGCCATACATACGACCTTCTCACGTCATAAAGTGTACTTGGTGACTTGTCATTTTGCAGGTAAGTGTGAATATACTGAATGACCCCCCACCCCCCCACCCCTCCCACACTTCCCTGCCCTTCCAATGCCCTTTTCTCCTCCACTTCTCCATACACCGCCTTGTCCCTCTCCCTTCCCCTCCTCCCCAGAGCGTTTTGATTGGGATGCCTTGTAACCTACCTAGTAAGCTGCACAGAGACCACTCCTTTCGCCATTGTTATCGTTTTAGAGATGAGGGAGAACCATGGTGCATACCATATGAAGATTTTGTTTGTTTGTTTGTTTTTTTTTTTGTAGTAAAGATTGTTGCATGGCGACTGCTGAAATTTATACAGCATCAATTCAACAAAGCTACTACTGCCGATCCCAAGAAACGTGACATTTTAGTATTTACTTCTCAGATGTTTGTGGCATTGTTTTTGGTCCCGTTCCTGTAAAAAGTCTTTTTTGAAATTTTGCATATTACGTTGGCTGAACACTTGTGTTTTTTTTTTTTCCTTTGGGTATTTTTCATACTTAGCTCGTTTCTTAAAAGTTCTTTGAGAATTTTGAAATTTGTTCGTTTTTTAAAGGCAGTTTTGAGTATATTTTGTACTTTGTTCCTTTCCTAAAAGCAGTTTTTGACATTCGTCTACAGCTATTATTTAAACCTGTTTAGGCATAAATGAAATCAAAGCAATACATGCCTTGATTACGTAACATTAAGTAACATGCCAAAGTTTTCTCAATTTCTTCTTTTTCGATTTGAAAACACACACACACACACACACACACACACACACACACACACACACACACACACACACACACACACACACACACACACAAAACGCCACAGTGAACCTTTACAACGAATATGTGTATTGCTTGGTGACAGCAGGTAGGGAGATTGTCATGACGGACACTTGAGGTGTTGGGGGATTTTTCAAATCCTCTCTCCTTGGACTGGACATGGGACCGACAGGGTTAGTGGTAATATAACCATTTTAGTGGCTCCAATATCATTTCAGCTAAGAGAGAGAGAGAGAGAGAGAGAGAGAGAGAGAGAGAGAGAGAGAGAGAGACAGGGACAGACAGACAGACAGACAGACAGACAGACAAACAGACAGACAGACTCACAGAGTTGGTTTACTTCAAACCCGACTGGGAAATGTTGCAGAGAACATTTCAAGAATAAATAAGAAGTTGTTGGCCTGCGCTTGTTTTCCTCCCCACTATTAGATTGTTCGTCTTTGTATTTGTCTGACTTTATTCAAGTTTAAAAGGCTGTGCCAGTCTTGAATAAAAGTTACTCTGTGTTAGGTTTTCCTCATGGGGAGCAAAAGTTACCGTACTTGTTTACTGTTTATTGTTTACATTCCCTTCCTCATTTCATTTTCAGTCTCGTTTCGATTAAATCTAGGTTATTTGTATTTGTTTCGGGTCCGTCTTTATGTTTGCCTTTTGATCTCCCTTGCATCCTTGGGTGGA
>JADBJO010033522.1:10000-14494 GCA_016801955.1 Conus betulinus
AAAAAACGACGCGTTTGAACCTTTTGGGTCGTCTTCTGGCAAGATAAACAACATTCAGGACAATGAAAGCGTCCATCTCACGCTGAATTTGAGAAGATAAGTGATTGTTCGTTCTTCGTTCTCATTGTCCTGAATGTTTGCTTCTCTTGCCTGAAGACGACCTAAGAGGTCGAAACGCGTCGTGTTTTGTCTTGTAATTTGTTTGTCCCTGCTGTTTGAAGGATTTAACTGATAATTCTCTTTAAAATAGGATTGTTTGGCTGGCTCGTAAGTCAATGATAGAATGTAAAGCTGTAGTGTCACGTATTTATCATATACACTGTTCTTCTTTTTCTTTAAAGATCCCATGTTGCTTTTGCCTTGTTGGCTATTGTGTGATTAACGCTATGTTGAACGTATTAATCTGCTCATAGGAAGGTCGAAATTTTGGCTGGTCTTTTGTTTCACTTATGTGTTTGAAGTCGTCGACATCGTCAAAGATAAACAGCCAGCTATGAAGTTATATCCATCAAAACACCATTTGATAATATTCAAAACCACCTTCTTTTTCTTCTTCTTTCTGAGCTCTGTTCCCTTTCATTCACTGAGCTCATGAAATCATTCTAGTCTGATGTTTAAACATATCCATTACCCCTGCTGTTTGTTCTTTTCTATATGATTATTAAAGCAACAAAAACATTGTTCGAGGTACAGCGTGGTCTTATCGGCCGACGTGAGTATTTACGTATCTAGAATGTAACAAAAGCAAGAAGTACAGAAATACAACAAATGAAAAAAAGTGTTAGTTTATTCTTCATATATTCAAGTAGCTTTAATTCCGATTACCTAGAATAATGAGCATGAAGAATGGAAAGAACGAAAAAAAAATGTAAGTGAGAACGAAACAAAGATATAAAAAGAAGGAAGGAAAGACAGAATTATAGAAGAAAAGAAAGAGAAAAAGAAAAGAAGGAAAGAAAGAACAAGACGAAATTTCACATGGACCTAGACGTGGAATTTCAGATCAGTCAGGCTGATTCTTTTGGTTGAATCGGGTTTTTGTTTAGTTTGCAGACGCATGCACATTGTGTAGATGAATGTATGCGATATTTTCAGCGAAAGGATGAAATAACTTTAAGAGGCTTACATTATAATCGTCGTCGTCGTCGTCGTCGTCGTCGTCATTGTCGTCGTCGTCAACGTCATCATCATCATCATCATCATAATCATCATCATCATCATCATCATCATCATCATCATCATCATCATCATCTGTATAGTTGATATCAAACATCATCATCGTCATCATCATCGTCGTCGTCCTCCTCCTCCTCGTCGTCGTCGTCGTCGTCGTCATCATCATTATCATCATCTCTCTATAGTTGATTTCATCATCATCATCATCATCATCATCATCATCATATCATCATCATCATCATCTCTATAGTTGATATCATCATCGTCATCGTCATCGTCATCATCATCATCATTGGTTATCTGTAGTTGGTCACTGTCTTGAATGTTCATCAAACTTCTATTTACAGTTGTATGTCGTTCTTTTCTTTTCTTTCTTTGCTTTTTTTTGTGCTTTTGTTATTTCTCTTTATTATCATCCGTGTTACCATTCATGGTGTTACCGTGTTAGTTTACAATTACTAAGGCATCTCTCAAAAATGGCTGTACTTTGATTAGTCCTCCTAATCTTTCTCCTCCTCCTCCTCCTCCTCCTCCTCCTCCTCCTCCTCCTCCTCTTTATCATCATCATCACCATTTCGTCATGATCATTTCTTTTCTTTGTTTTAATTTTTAAATGACATCTTAACATTCCACACACTTCTTTTTAGAACGTTATTCCTTTATCATTCGTCAGCTTTGTCATCGTTGTCATTATTGCTTTCTTTGCTTTTGTAACAGTTGTTTTGTTATTTTTCTAAAAAGAAGTGTGAACAGTTTGTACGCGTCACTACAACAGATGCTGAGTTAAGAAACAGAATGTTTCATTCGTTAAAGATAGGGCAAAAAAAATGGACAGACATCGCTGCATGTTTGTCTTTGTGTGTACGCTTGTGAGCACTCTGTGTGTGTGTGTGTGTGGTGTGTGTGTGTGTGTGTGTGTGTGTGTGTGTGTGTGTGGTTGTGTGTGTGTGGTGTGTGTGTGTGTGACGCAGTGCACACAAATACAGACACATGCGTACGCGCTCACACCACTCAAAGCTGTCTCTCTCTCTCCTCTCTCTCTCTCTCTCTCTCTCTCTGTTCTCCTCTCTCTGGTGAAGGACTCCTCTGTATTCTGCGACGATTCATTGTGACAAGATGGACATTGTTGACAAATGGTGACGACCAGGTTTTGGATGATGACGATGCTGATATTGACGACGACGACGCGATGATGACAACAACGACGACGACGATGATGATAGTGTGGCAATGATGACAAAAAAGACCAAGGTTTTTGGACTATTGAAAGAAAACAAGAGTTTCTACATCCTTCTAATGATACAGAGTTGGTCAACGTACCTCATGAGACGACGAGGTTCATTGAAATACCAGTGTGGGGACAAACCTTCATTAAAATACCAGTGTGGGGACAAAACCTTCAGTTGAAATACCAGTGTGGTGGACGAACCTTACCATTGGGGACAAACTTCATTAAAATACCAGTGTGGTGACGAACCTTCATTAAAATACCATGTGTGGTGACGAAACTTCATTAAAATACCAGTGTGGTGACGAACCTGTCATTAAAATACCAGTGTGGTGACAAACCTTCATTAAATACCAGTGTGGGGACGAACCTTCATTAAAGTACCAGTGTGGGTACAAACCTTCATTGAAATACCAGTGGGGGACGAACCTTCATTGAAATACCAGTGTGGGGGACAAACCATCATAACCTTCATTGAAAAATACCAGTGTGGGACAAACCTCTTCATTAAATACAGTGTGGGACAAACCTCATTAAAATACAGTGTGAAATAACCAGTGTGGGGGAAAACCTTCATTAAAATACCCGTGTGGGGACAAACCTTCATTGGAAATACCAGTGTGGGGACAAACCCTTCATTAAACAATACCAGTTGTGGGGACAAACCTTCATTAAAGTACCTCAGTGGTGGGACAAACCCTCATTGAAATACCAGTGTGGGGACAAAACCTTCATTGTAAATACCAGTGTGGGGACAAACCTTCATTGAAAATACCAGTGTGGGGACAAACCTTCATTTGAAATACCAGTGTGGGGACAAACCTTCATTGAAAAATACAAACCTTCATTTGAAATTCCAGTGTGAACTGACCTTCATTGAAATACCAGTGTGGGGACAAACCCTCATTAAAATACCAGTGTGGGGACAAAACCTTCATTAAAATACCAGTGTGGGGGACAAACCTTCATTAAAAATACCAGTGTGGGGACAAACCTTCATTTGAAATACCAGTGTGGGGACAAACCTTCATTGAAATACAGTGTGGGGAACAACCTTCATTAAAATACCAGTGTGGGGACAAACCTTCATTGAATACCATTGAAATACCAGTGTGGGGACAACCCTTCATTGAAATACCAGTGTGGGGACAAACCTTCATTGAAATACCAGTGTGGGGACAAACCTTCATGAAAATACCAGTGTGGGGACAAACCTTCATTGAAATACCAGTGTGGGGACAAACCCTCATTAAAATACCAGTGTGGGGACAAACCTTCATTGAAAATACCAGTGTGGGGACAAACCTTCATTGAAAATACCAGTGTGGGACGAACCTTCATTGAAATACCAGTGTGGGGACAAACCCCCTTCATTGAAATACCAGTGTGGGGACAACCCTTCATTGGAGGACAAACCCAAATACCAGTGTGGGGACAAACCTTCATTGAAATACCAGTGTGGGGACAAACCTTCATTGAAATACCAGTGTGGGACAAAACCTCACAAACCTTCATTGAAATACCAGTGTGGGGACAAACCTTCATTGAAATACCAGTGTGGGGACAAACCTTCATTGAAAATACCAGTGTGGGGACAAACCTTCATTGAAATACCAGTGTGGGGACAAACCTTCATTGGGACGGGAAACCAGTGTGGGGACAAACCTTCATTGAAATTCCAGTGTGGGGACAACCTTCATTGAAATACCAGTGTGGGGACAAACCTTCATTGAAATACCAGTGTGGGGACAAACCTTCATTGAAATACCAGTGTGGGGACGAACCTTCATTGAAATACCAGTGTGGGGACAAACCTTCATTAAAATACAGTGTGGGGACAAACCTTCATTGAAATACACACACCCACAAAATGTTGCGAAAAAACCCGAAGGGGCAGTTTTCAAAGGGAAATAATTCTCCAATTTCTGACTCGCATACTTTTCTTAAAACCGTAGAGTATGTGGAAGACAGGCTGGACTACATCACGGAATGTAATTTGCACTGAAATGAACTTACTCCTGATTCTCAAATGCTTGTTAGTTTTGCTTAGGGAAGGAACACTTCGTGTCATGAAAAAAAACCCCCACTCG
>JADBJO010033523.1:5000-14493 GCA_016801955.1 Conus betulinus
AACCCCTCCACGGAGCCAACACCTTGACACAACCATACTATCCCCAAACCACTTTCTGTTAGAGTGTTCCCATCTTTTGATGCCCATTGTATTTGCCTGTAGAGTGTTCCTATCTTTTGATGCCCATTGTATTTGCCTGCTTCTAATTGTATTAACAACATATCATAGGCTTGCCTACATATTCCATTAGTTGGTAGTTTTACCAGTCGCAACCAGTATTTAACACATTTTACAGCAGTCCGAACGAACAAAAGATATCTTCCTGTTTCTCTGTAACTCATTTTATTTGAAGAGTGTGTAGTGGTACACCCAAGAATCGTTTATTGGCAAAAAGTATGTACTTTTTCTATTAACCCTGTATCTTCTAACCCCCATACTTCTGCTGCGTAAGTCGATACGGGCTCAATCTGAATATCAAAAAGCTTCCAGAATAGGAAGGATCAACTGTATGTAGTTTCTTTAGTGATTTTTGAATTTCAATAACGCCCATTTTACCTTTTCTGCTCATGTCTCGAAGGGTAACACTCTCATACTTAATTTTGCTGTAAATATCAAGCTAAGTATTTGTATGTGTTGGTTACTCTTATTTCTTCGTTTCCATATGTCCATTTTTTCTCATATTCCAAGATAACCACCTTTACGGAAAACCATGATATTAGTCTTATCTAGATTTACTTCTAGACATGATCTGTCAGCCTCTTTTTTTCAGATTGTTCAGCTGGTTCTGCAGTCCTCTAAGGGTATCTGAGAGTAAGATCTCGTCGTCGTCTGCAAAAAGCAATAAAAATAATTCTGACGTTCCTGGTACCATCTGGATTCCGCCCTTCCCTTTCCTGATTAATTCTACGGCTATTTCATTGACAAGAAGGAGAACATAATTGGGCTAAGTATACATCCTTGTTTTTACTCCTCTCAGACAGTAAAAAAAAATCGGAATATGACTGCTTATCTCTAACACATGCAATGAGTGAGTCATAAAACTCCCTGAAATGCTTTATACATTTTTTTTCCCATCAACGCCACTTCTTAACACATGCCTTAAGACATTTCTGTCAACAGAATCAAATGCTTTCCTAAAGTCGACAAAAGCTAAATAGAGCTTTGAATGTTTTGCTAAATATTTTTCAACGACAGAGTGTGAAGAAAAAATGTGATCAATTGTACTATATCCTGCTCTAAAACCCACCTTGTTGCTCAGCTAATTTCTTTCAACTTCTGCCCATCGTGAGAGTCGCTTATTCAGAATAAATGTGTACATTTTGCTCACGATACTTGTTAATGCCACACCACAGTAATTGTCAGGTAGATTAATGTCCCCTTTCTTGTAAATTGGAATAATAATAGATTTACACCAATCTTTTTGGAAAATGCCCTGTTCAATTATCTTATTGAAAAGTACTACAAGAAATTTAATTACTGATTCGTTGGCATGTTTAAGCATGTCACCAAGTATCATATCAGTACCAAAACTTTTTCCGGCTTTAAGTTTATCTATACCAGATACAACTTCTTCTTGAGAAATAGGATCGTTTAAAAAGTGGCTTGTCTGAATCGTCCTTTAGTTCTGCTGCTAAGATTTCCTCTTGAGCCAGCCCAGGTGCTATCATATTAAATATCCTGTGGAAATGTTCGTACCACTGGTCCATAGAAATATCACACTGCGCACCGCGTTTTTTTTTTTTTTTTTTTTTTTTTTTCTGTTCACAGATCTGATTATTTTCCAGAATACCTTGGGGTCGTTGGCTGACTGTTTCAATTTATTATCCTTTCATTGTCAAATTCTTTTTTCTTGAAAATAAAAGTTCTTTGTGTTGTCTCCTTTCATCTACATACTTATCTCTGTGCTGTTCATTTCTCTTTTTTGATGTTCGAATAGTTTTAGCTAACGTCGGACCGTTCTTTTCTCTGGGGCGCATTGTTCATAATACCATTCATTTACGCTTTTTTTCTTATTGCCTACAGTTCGAATCACGGAGGCAGCAGTCTCAAAATGATGTTCTGAGAGAGAGAGAGAGAGAGAGAGAGAGAGAGAGAGAGAGAGAGAGAGGGGGGGGGGAAGGGAGCCAGGGAGGGAGAAGGAGAGAGAAAGTCTGACTGAAATACAGACAGTCTGAGAAAGGAAGACAAACAAGCAAACAGAATAAGAGGAAAAACGAGACTGACGTCGGTCCATAGCCTAGGTCGACAAACTGCCTGCACGTACACGCACGCGCGCGCACGCACACACACTATCACGTAAATCTAAATCGTAGATAGCTTAGAGAGGACGTCTACAGCCCAGCTTCTTTTATCACGTAAATCTAAATCAAGCAGCATGCTATGGGCTTTGTGTGGTAGTCTTGACTCGTCCAATTGAATTAATTTTGGCCCAAATCGAACACAACTGACTACTGAATATATATATATATATATATATATATATATATATATATATATATATATATATATATATATAAACGATTTGTTTCCCCATATATTAGATCATTTTGAGAGAGAGAGAGAGAGAGAGAGAGAGAGAGAGAGAATTACTCATACCTTTCATTTTCAAGATCAGCTCCCTTTTGACCCTACTGCCATCTGTTTACCTTTCTTCTTCTTCTTCTTCTTCTTCTTCGTCGTCGTCGTCGTCGTCGTCGTCGTCGTCGTCTCTCTCTCTCTCTCTCTCTCTCTCTCTCTCTCTCTCTCTCTCTCTCTCTCTCTCTGGACTGAACTGAATATAAATGCTATTTACTATCCTCAAAATCCCCCCCCCCCCCCACCCACTCCATCTCTCATCTCTCTCTCTCTCTCTCTCTCTCCTCGCATCTCCCTCTCCTCTCTCTCTCTCTCTCTCTCTCTCTCTCTCTCTCTCCTCTCTCTCTCTCTCTCTCAAGTTTATTTTCATGCTGACTATGTTTTTGTTCCGTGTATTTATTGGTATTTCGGCTTGCTCTAATGACGTCAAACGTTTTTCGCCCTGATTCCTGAAGAATGGGATGAATTGTTGTTACTGTTTTTCCCTCACGTACGGATCGTTTCTCTCACATACGTAGTCATATTCTTCATTGTGAAAGGTCAAAGGGGGGTGTGGGGTGTGGATGGGGTGAATTGTATCAACAGCAAAATATGGCGGTGCATCACACATCATAGCATCATAGCATATATATAGCATATATATATATATATATATATATATATATATGTGTGTGTGTGTGTGTGTGTGTGTGTGTGTGTGTGTGTGTGTGTGTACAGTCTGTACCCCCTGACGAAGGCGAATTAAGCCGAAAATTTGGGATATTTTAATCTTGTTTGTTTGGATTTTTATCTACTTTGACTGTTTATATATATATATATATATATATATATATATATATAATATAGAGAGAGAGAGACAGAGAGAGAGAGAGAGAGAGAGAGAGAGAGAGAGAGAGAGAGAGAGAGAGAGAGAGAGAGAGAGAGGTGCGCAGCGCAAAAGCACACACACAGTGTCATACACACACACACACACACACACACACACACACACACACACACACACACACACACACACACACTATCGGACTAGCCTACCAACTCAGCAACTGCGAACATCAGATCCACTGGGCAGCCGTTTACATTACACCCGTTCACCAGCAACATAGATCGTAGCCTCTCATCAGTCCGGTTACATCCAGACCACACACTGTCAACACACTTCCTAGCCACCCATTAGCCAATGCACATCATATCCATCAGACAGAATTCATCAAACCCACACTTTGCCAACCCTGTTATCAACTGGCTCAAGACATTCGTCTGAGGGCAATCCCATTCAGTATAACTTTCATCCAGACATATGCTCCAACGTCAGGTTACGACATGACGAGGCAGACGATTTCTACGATCAACTACCAGCAGTCGCGGACCAGACCGCAGAGAAAGACATCTTAATTGTATAAGGATTGGAATGCTAAGGTAGGAGAAGATGTCACAAGAACTGGAAGGGAATATGCAGGCAAAACTGTATACCGTCAAATGAAAGAGGACTGAGGCTGTGTCAAATGAAAGAGGACTGAGGCTGTGTCAATGAAAGAGGACTATAGCTGTGTCAAATGAAAGAGGACTGAGGCTGTGTCAAATGAAAGAGGACTGAGGCTGCTGTGTCAAATGAAAGAGGACGCGCGCGCGCGCGCGCACGTGTGTGTGTGTGTGTGTGTGTGTGTGTGTGTGTGTGTGTGTGTGTGTGTGTGTGTGTGTGTGTGTGTGTGTGTGTGTGTGTGTGTGTGTGTGTGTGTGTGTGTATGCGCGCGCGCGCGCGCGCGCGTGTTGGCAATCTTGCAGCTTAAAAGAAATAAACAAGAACATAGACAACTGAATTAAAAGCATCAGGAAACAAATTTTCACACATTTTGGTTCGGGAGTGTAAAATATTCCAAAACAAGTTAAAAAAAAAATCTGTCCTCGGTCAGAACATATTCATGCATCGCAACATGCACACTGGGCACAGATGCTGCTTCCACAGGGATCAACAGTGTGTGCCTTAGCCAAAGCAAAAATTCACGCTGTTCAATCGATTTTGTCAGCGTCACAAAGATCGGACTGTACGAACGCACTGGGAGCGATTTGATCGAAGGAACGTCGTACAATATTCAACATAAATGGCAAAGAGTAACAACACAACAACAACAACAACAACACAACAAACTGTAAAAACAACTTCGCAGTGCGAAGATCCTTCTGTCTGGACACAAAAAGTGAAGTACATCGTACCAATGCTATGATAAGTGAGGTACCGCCATGTTTCAGTGTTGATATTTTATTTGGTACACAATACGAAATAGACAAGTAGAACGTAAAGAGGTATGTCGTCTTTGGATATTACAGTCAACTGGCATCAGATCAAAAAATGATCGCTCACTAGGCCACAGCTAGCTTGAAAATAAGAATGTATGAAAGAGGAGAGACAGACAAACAGACTGACAGACAGACAGGCAGGCAGACAGACAAACAGACAGACAGACAGAGAGTCAGACAGACAAACAGAACGACAGACGGACAGACAAAGAATGAGAGAGAAGATAACATTCGTGACTGTCAAGGACACTTGATAAGCATATGCAAACCTTTTCCCATCCAGTCCAGTCCAGAGAGAGGGAGAAAGTAGTAGTAGGGAGAGAGAGAGAGAGAGAGAGAGAGAGAGAGAGAGAGAGAGAGAGAGAGAGGAGAGAGAGAGAGAGAGAGAGAAGAAGAAGAAGAAGAAGAAGAAGTCAATCTGAAAAGACATAATGTTAAAGGGTTGCTTTTTATTTGGAATTTCCCATGCGTTTGGGCCTGTCATGATCGTCCTGTATTCAAGCACAACCTTTCGTTGGCTGCTTTGAAGACACGGTGGGTTGTCAGTTTTTCTTTGGGTGGTGAGACCTGCACTGAAATGCTCGTGGTCTGTCACTGTTAGAATACCACACACAGACCCTCCCTACATGTGTGGGATGAACTGTCTGCTCGAGCTTGCTGTTTACTATGTACACGCAAACATGCGGTTTCCTCCATAACACATCAATTATGATAGCAGAGAGAGAGAGAGAGAGAGAGAGAGAGAGAGAGAGAGAGAGAGAGAGAGAGAGAGAGAGAGAGAGAATAGAATTATGTGCTTTTTGACATCCAGTACTCACCTGAATCTGGGATGACAATATGAAGCGTTTGAAGCATACAAGGTCTGGACAGATTGGTATGCACACATGATGGACTTCAGGCTTCAGACATTTTTATTATATCCTCATATACACGAGGAAAATGTTTTTGCAGGTATGTAAAACACAAATACAAACAATTCAACATTGATAAATCAATCTGTGGGTAAAGCAGGCCTTGGTGACCGATGGGCGAGGAGGAAGGAAGATAGGCAGGTGGGGAGAGGTGTGTATGTTTGACATTCTACATGCCTGTGCGCGGGCATGTGTGTGTGTGTGTGTGTGTGTGTGTGTGTGTGTGTGTGTGTGTGTGTGTGTGTGTGTGTGTGTGTGTGAGAGAGAGAGAGAGAGAGAGAGAGAGAGAGAGAGAGAGAGGAGGAGGAGGAGGAGGAGGACGAAGAGAGAGAGATGCATTGATCGACAGACATTTCTTAAATCACACACACACACACACACACACCACACACACACACGCACGCACGCACGCACGCACGCACGCACGCACGCACGCACGCACACACATACACACACACACACACACACACTCGCGCGCGCGCGCGCACACCAAGAGAGAGGAAGAGAGGGGTGGAGAGAGAGAGAGAGAGGAGAGAGAGAGACAAAGAGAGAGAAAGAGAGAGAGGGAGAGAGAGAGAGAGAGAGAGAGAGAGAGAGAGACAGACAGACAGACAGACAGACAGACAGACAGAGACAGAGAGAGACAGAGAGCAACATGGACACAGACAGTGACGGAGACAGGCAGAGTTAGACAGAGACAGAGACAGAAAGGGACAAAGAGATGAAGACATAGTCAGAGAGAAGAGGGAAAGCATGGACAGACAGACAAAAAGTGGCGGAGATAGAGTGAGGGACAGAGAAACAGACACAGAGAAAAACAGATTATGAAAACATGAAGGGAGAGAGATAGAAACACACACACACACACACACACACACACACACACACACACACACACACACACACACACACACACACACACACACACACACACACACACACACACACACATTCAGATTGAGATATTTATTCTGTTAGGCCATAGCCCTCATAAGAGGGATATAATAGTTGAGATAATATTCTGATATCAATATGACAAGAAAAACAAACAAAAACAAGTCCACAACGATCACATTGTTACAAGTTTTAAGCCTGCAATGCATCAATGATTATACTGCTTATTGCTTACACATAGATAAATATATGTAGACATGTAAACGAAATTCAAGCATTCACTGATATAACAAGAACCTAGGCTGTAAGAAACTTTCGAATCATAAATGCTTTGCACAAAAATAGTGCAACGTGCTTTACAAGTTTTTCATTTCTTGAAGTCATTAGCATAATCAGCTTAAAGATACATGGCTGTCTGTAGTATTTTTCTTAAATAAACTCTTGCCTAATATGATGAAGTTCCTGGTACGAGAATACAAAATGAACTTCATTATCAAAAGTCTCGTGACATAATGGGCAACACAGAAAGAGAGAGAGAACTCTGAATGTTTTAATGAATAGGCCATTGGCCCATGTCATAGTGGGCTGTCACAAAGTATATATAGCAATTCAATGATTTGTGTTCAGATGCAAACAACATTGTCAGCTTAAACTGAGAGGGACTACTGTAGTACTTGGCTGGGATGTATTGTTCCCTTAATTCTTGATATGCCGGACATTGCAATACAAAGTGGACTTCAGTTTCTTCTTGGCTTTCACAAAGCGGGCACATTAGTTCATGTTCCATTAGGTTTTCTCCTGAAACGCATTTTGTGTACATTTAATTGCGACACTCCTAACCTCATTCTAATCAGACTTATTCTAGCCTTTAGATGGCTAACTGATTGTAGGTAGGTGGCCAAAGTTAAATCAGACTTAAATGTCCTGTAAAGATGGAAGCGATCACTCCGATTTATTTCAATAGACCACTGCATTTTATAGTCTTGGATCAATCTACTTCTCAACGCTTTCAAAAACTCCGTTTCGTTCCCAACCCCTTGATTCTCCCAAACTTCTTCAAATCATACTTATGAGAAAAAAGCAGACATTAGATGCCCAAGTATTCTTATTCGTACCATGAAAATATAACAACATTTTGTAGAGACTTTATATGGCAATCGATGAGGTGGCATTTTCAAAATTCTCAGCCAGTATTTAATACTTTTTTAAAAATAAATTGACATGCAAAGGAAACCTACCTAATTCTCCATAGATCATTACATTAGGAGTTCTGATGCTCACATTCAAAAATCTTTTCATGGCAAAGAGGTGCACTTTTTCTACCATGTCAAGTTACCAAATATGCCCCAGATTTCCGCCCCATAACTAAGTATTGGCTGAATTTGAGTGTCGAACAACTTAAAGAATACAGTAGGCGATTTTTCTCCCACAGACCACAAAAGCTTGAAAATGTTAATGACGCCTCTCTTTGCTTTGCTTGACATATCATAGAGGGTATGTGAAAAGGAAAGTCTAGTTGACATTATGATACCTAGATATCTGTACATGTTTACAACATTCATCTTATTCTGACCAAAGACCACTGTTCATGCACAGAGATATGTCCACCGTTTCTAAATATGACTATATTGATTTATCCAAATTTACTGTAAGACCTAGTCTTTTAGCTGTGTTGTATAAGACGTTTAACTGATTTTGCAAACCAGTAACTGAATCAGAGAGGAGGATAACATCGTCTGCAAACATAAGAATTAAAATTTCCAGAAAATCGGGGATAAGTTGGATTCCATGCTTTCCCTTTTCAATTATTTCTACAGCCAACTCATTGATAAAAATGGAGAACAGAACGGGACTACACACTTCCCCCCTGTTTTTAAACCGAGAGGACACGAAAAGGCTTCACTTAAATCGTTACCAACTCTAACTCTTGCTTTCACCGTGTTATATATACTAGTAATAGCGCGGTACATTTTTCCATTTATCCCCCTTTCTTTAGAATATCCCACAAGTTTGCTCGAACAACGGAATCAAAGGCCTTTTTAAAATCGATAAAGACTACGTACAATTTCTTGTGTAGCAATAATTGTTTTTGAACTAAAGCGAACAGTGTAAAAACGTGGTCAATAGTACTATATTTTTTTTCTAAATCCGGCCTGACTTTCATTGATGACATTATTTTCTTCAATCCATTTGTTCAGCCGTTCGTTTAGTATATGGCTGTATAACTTACTGCACACATTCAGCAATGATATCCCTCTATAATTATCGGCTACATTCACATCACCTTTTTTAAACAGAGGCTGGATAATGGCTTCTGACCACTGTAAAGGATAAGTTCCAGTAGAAAACAGTTTGTTGAACAAAAGAATCAAAAACGGAATAATTACTGTAATAGAATTTTTGAAAATTTCCCCCACAATTCCATCAGGACCTGGGGCCTTACCATTCTTTAATGAACGTACTGCAGCGTAAATTTCACTTTCTGAGATATCCTGTTCTAGAATGTCTGTGTTGAAGTGATTTGATTCTTTCTCGATTTGTACTTCTCTCTCGTCAACAGACTCGTTTTGTTCATCGGTAGTCAAGTTGGACTGAAAGACCTCTGAAAAGTGTTGGAACCAATCATCCTTGCTAATGTCATTTTGAACTGATTTTTTTACACGATAAAGATTTTAATTTGCTCCAAAATTTCGTAGAGTCGTTTATGTTGTTGTCATGTAAAGTCTTTACAGCTTTTTTTCTCGATGAGCTTTTCTTTTTAGTCTGAGAAGTTCTTTATAATCTCTGCGCTTTTGATTATACATATTTCTGATCTCTTCGTCATCGTCCGTGTTTTTCCTGAAACTCTGCACCCATCAATTTAACTTTGAATTCAT
>JADBJO010033524.1:0-2500 GCA_016801955.1 Conus betulinus
TATTGATTTCTTTCCCTTCTTGTTTCAGTTGCGATCAATTTCATTTTGTGTTTACCCCCTCCCTCTGTTCCCATTGACACGGGCATGTGGCCTAGTTAAAACATTTGTTGTCATTGTCATTGTCATTGTCTCTCTCCCGTCTCTCTCATCTCTCTCTCTCTCTGCTCAATCCACAAAGTTGCAGAATGCAAACAGGCAAATGTAAGATTTTTTTTTTTTTTCCCTTAAATAAAAGCCCTCATCAACACCGAAAAGATACATTGAAACATAATCGCGGGAGCAACTCGAATTCAAATAATAACAAAAAGAGAGAGAAGAAAGAAAAAAACATAGTGAACCCCTCCCAGCTCACCACCAAGTCCCGTCCTTCAAATTATTAAACCTAAGCGCCTGTCTTGAAGGCTAGTTTGCGTTATAACTAAGTTAATAAGCGATGACTAACTGGGAATGGTAAAGTTTAGAAGAACAATGATATCCTTGTGAAAAAAGATAAGGTGTGCAGGCAGTTCTTTTAATACAAACGATAACAAGCTGATTATTTGTTAATTTGTTGTTTTACACCGAGGCGCCTTTGGATGCGACGTTGCGAAATTCTTCTTGGTGTAAGGTTTTATGCATTTTTGGATCTGACTTCGAAGACGTTTTGAAGATGACATTCGAGCCAGTTTATTGACTATTTTTGTCTAATGCAGCATCCTTTGGTTATATAAGGGAGGATGATTCTCAGAGTTTTTTTGTTTCATTTTATGTTCTTTTTCGTATTTTTACTACTACTACCACCACCCATTATCATTGCTATCCATTAAATATCGCCATCCATCATCATCATCTCATCATACATCTTTGGTATCATTATTACTATCAACATTATACTACTGCCATTCTTCTTCTTTCTTGGTTCCTCTCAAAGTTTGCTACGACAGCACAGCTTTCTTCGCCGGCATTTGTTTTTCTCAGTCGAATTACTTGCTAGCATGATCAAAAGCAGAATGCAGTCGGCATAAAGAAATTTCAATCAACATGTGAAAAGAAGACGTATGAAAGTAAATCCCAAATAGCAGACACCACACAAATATCAAATCTGTCTGTCTCTTTCTCACACGCACACAGGTTGAAGTAACAGACGCAAAATTCCTATTCCTACGCAGATTTAGATGTATATGATGGTGTTTTTATATAGTATATATATATATATATATATATATATATATATTTATGTATGTGTGTGTGTGTGTGGTGTGCGCACACACACCCCACCCACACATCTGTAGTGGTAGATAATTTTGATCCTGACTAACAGTTTTTAATGGGGGGTGAATGGAGAAATAATAACTGCTTTCTCATTTGAGCCTTCTCATCAAGTTTATAGTCCAAGAAAAAAAGGCAGTGGGTGTACCATACCATATAATGGTTTGTTGAATTTTTTAAAAGAAACACACAAGGTCCTTGATCTCCCGAAGCAAATGAAAATTATGAAACACCAAAATAAGCTACGTTTTCTGGTAAAAAGCAGAAAACATAAACGAACAACTTTGCAGACACCAGTGCCTGAGGGCCAGTTCTTGGAATGAATCTGCAAGGGACTGAACTATAATACACTAATAAATTCCAAGGGTAAGTGTAACTGAGCACCATTCCCGCAATTTTCAGGTTACCCTTGGTTGTGTTTTGTTGTTGTTGTTGTTGTTTTCTACTTTTCACAAGAAAATGCAGCTTGTTTTGTTGTTTGATTTGATTTGATTTGTTTATGAAGTTTTCATTTGATTTGTTTATGAAGTTCTTACTCTGTCAGTTTCAGTTTTCGCGATATTGTGAGAGGGAGCGTGGGGAGGCTTAATGAGGACGGGGGTGGTGGTGTGTGTGGGAGAAATGGCTGGATGAAAATTATCATTGCCCTTTCTTAAATGGTATCAGACAACAGAAAAAAAAAAATGAAGCAAGCGTTTGATGCAAAAGCAGTTTGAACAGCAGTACATACAATGGACAAGGCCGAGAGGTCAAGGTCAGGAGCCAGGAGGTGTGTAGTTACAGAGATCATGTGATGCATGTTTTGTGGTGTGTGTAGCCAGCGCTTTATCAGTGGATCGATGTTCCTGTTTCCCCGGCAAAGTGGAAACGAACGTTTCTCAGCACTTCGCATTTACGAGAATTCTCCACACATCTTTCCCCTTATAGAGGAGGAACATCGCATGTGTCATGGGTAAAACGAATAGTCCGACCATACTGACTTCTTACCGTGTAATCAAATTGGGTAATGCCAGACTAGGGGGAAGACAGCCATGGATCAGTCTTTCTCGGTGGCAGGACGAAAACTTCTCCGTTTTTATTAGATTTTTGTACCTCACATTTGCTAAGAATGTTTGCTGAATATGGGTGAAGAGACTAAATTGCTACCCAAAGGCTGTATATGGAACAAAGCCGCTATTTCTTTTCTTTGATGAAGCTTCTTTCCCTATTCACAGGCTAATTTCACATACTACCATATCCACATAGCCACAAG
>JADBJO010033524.1:12500-14491 GCA_016801955.1 Conus betulinus
AAGCCGAGAACCCAGATAAAATGACGTCAGAATTTCATGACGCAAAAGATCAGACAGGAAAAACACAGCACTCAGTCAGTTCCAAACAAGAAACAAAAACAAGACTTCCCGAACGTCGTAATTCTTCATGATTCTGTGTATAAGGGAGTGAATGGGAACAGACTGGGCCTTTCTTATGGTTTTGAGGCCAAGACAAGCCAAGTATTCACATAGAAGACCTTACTTTGGCGCTTCAGTCAAATCTTTACACTGACGAAAAAACCACCAGATGCAGTAGTTATCCACTGTGGGGTAAACGACCTACAGAAAAAAAGACCCAGACATGTCAGCAAAGAGTTTACTTCCATTATCAAAGACTTTGCCACCAGCCATCCCAAAGTGAAGGTTGTGGTTAGTAAAGTTGCTCCAGTCAAAGATCCCAAACTGGAAATTAAGCGAGAGGTTTTCAATGCTCTAACAACCTCAGATCTGTTTGGAATCAAGAATGTGTCTTTAGGTTCTCATAAACAACCTACCAACCAACAACTGGGCACTCAGAGACAACCTCCATCCTACACCTAGAGGGTCAAGTGTTCTGGCAAGAAATGTTTGGAAGGCACGTTCGAAAATTCTTCTGGGAGAAGCCGAGGAAGACAGTGAGATTGTCTAACCAGCGACAGTCCGGAAAATATCAACCTTACAGAGGACATCAGCCCCTCCCTGGATACAGAGACCCTTGGTTCAACATGTTCGACGTGTTGAGTACACAGTGGTATTGAACCAAAGACAAAGAGACCTGTTGATTTAGTTTCTGCGGAAATCTCAGTCAAGATCACTGTTTATCCCATCTTGAGTGACTGTAATTCGCATATTGCTTGTTTTACATTGTCAAAGCATTTTATATATAGATCTATAGTCTGTTGTGCATTTTTGTTGTTTTTATATTATTCTTACAACAACTATCTTTTGTTATTGTTGTTGCTGGTATTGTTAGCTATTCTTCTTATTTATCTCATTGAGGTTCATTCTTAACTCGCAAGGCTGTTGAGACAACACAGCGTTAATCAGGAGGGAAAAAAAATGCCGAAGAAAATGGAAAGGCAATCTAATATTCAAATAATGCACTGGAATTGTAGATCAATTTCCACAAATCTAGACAATCTTGTGCAGCATCTTTCATCAAATAAGTATCATGTTTTAGCTTTACAATTTCTAAGTGTATTCACTAAGAATTCCAAATCCTT
This sequence comes from Conus betulinus, assembly GCA_016801955.1. NCBI lineage: Eukaryota > Metazoa > Mollusca > Gastropoda > Neogastropoda > Conidae > Conus > Conus betulinus. Next base: position 13,724 of record JADBJO010033524.1, read on the forward strand.
AAGGGCTACTTTTATCCTCCAATCTACCCATCTGAGGATGAAAAAAAGGAAAATCAACAACACAGCTTTTATATCAGAGATGTTCTGGAGTACAGGCAAATTGTACCACCCTTTCCAACAGATACTAGAAACATTAATGCCTGTGCAGTCAGAGTAAAATTTAATGAATCGCTGATTTTGAACATAGTTTCTGTGTATCTGCCAACTGGTCCAGATGAACAGAATACGGAGTGGCTACGCTCGATTCAGGATCAGAAAGAGAAATGGTTGATAGTGGGTGATTTTAATGCTCATTCTCCCTTTTGGGACAAGGAATGCACTGTTGGCAGGTCTATCAATAACCTTTTTCGTCGAAAATGTTATTGATTCTGCTTTATATCTACTCAATAATGGGAGTGTAACTAGAATTCCAGATATATCGAAACATAAGCCATCTGCTATCGATTTGTCACTTATATCACCAGCTATTGCATGCAACTGTGAATGGGATACTGTCAAGGATACGTTGGGTAGTGACCATCTTCCCGTTGTTATCAGTTTAAATGACAAACCAGTAAGTCAGGATCAGTAAAAGATAAAATTCCAAAAATAATTACAGAAATGCGGATTGGGACAAATTTGAAAGATTGTTGTCAATGCATAACATTGAAGAACTTCAGTCGGATAATATAGATAGTATTTATGCAAAAATTCACTGAGATAATTTTGTACGCTGCTGATTCTTCAATAAATTGAAGAAAGAAGCCTTTAATGAATATCTCAAAGACA
>JADBJO010033525.1:0-14490 GCA_016801955.1 Conus betulinus
ACACACACAACACACCACCCACACACACACACATTCCTTTTGCGGTCCGGGCTATAAGCAACTTACCCTACTTACCTTACACACACACACACACCACCACACACACCTACAGACACACTACACCAACGCACAGTCACGCTCGCGCACACACACACACACACCCACACCCACACACACCCACCCACCCACACCACACATGAAACATGTTTCAACCTACCGGCTTCCTACCGACATCTCTCAGTCTCCCCCACGCCCTCTCTATCTACCATAACTCCACTCCCCATATAACCCACTCCCCACCCCGCCCCTTCCTTCCCGCGCCTCCCGCCCCTGTCGCCCTCCTCTTCTCCCCCCACCCCAAAATACCGAACATCTCCCCCCCATCTCCCAATCACAGCACACTGACTAATATTAGGTTGTTGCCAAGATAACAACAAAAGAAAAATATGTATATGAATGGCCGTAAATTTAAGATAACTGTGTATAAAAAAAAAAGTCATGAATTTTTTTTCATTGCTTCTCCCTGCTTTTTTTTTCTAATTATCTTTTTAATCTTTTGCTTCTCTTCCTCTTCGAGCTTCTGCTCTCCTCTTTCGGGATTTCTTTTTTCCCACGCCGTTTTCTCCATTTTATGTCTCTTTTTGTCCCTTTTTGATTTCTCTTCTCATTTCTTTTCCATTTGTCTTTGCTTCTTCTTCTTCTTGTTCTTCTCTTCTTCTTCTTCTTCTCTCTTTTTCATCATCATCACCATCATGATTATGAACAAACAAATCAAAACAAACAAACAAGACAAAAAAGAAAGAATTTTTAAAAAGAGACAGACCAGAAGGACAGCACAACAGAGAGAGACTAGAGAGAAAGAAAGAAGGCTGGTATTAAGTAAAGTAAAGACAAAAAGCTCTGGGAACAAAAAACTAGTTCAGATAAACAACTCTTTTCGTCTGCAAAAACAAGTCGGTCAAGATTAGCTTTACAAAAGACAGTCTATATGCAAAACCATTCACGACGAACATTCTCTCTCTCTCTCTCTCTCCTCTTCTATCTCCGGCCCTCTCTCTCTCCCACCACTCTCTCTCTCTCTCTGGCGGAACCATTTTTCTTTCCTTCGGCTCTAGCCAAAGTTTTCTGTCCTGGTTAAGACCCCCATCAGAAGCCCGGCAAATGTCTGTAATCGTCCAGCCTCGGTGTTTAGCAGCGACACGACCACTTGGAATGCAAAAAGTCTTCCTATCACCACACGGGACGAAATCGCAGCCAACGGCTTCCTAAACCTGTCAGCGTAGGGTGGTATTACAAATAGGACAAAACCTTAACGGAGTAGAAACAACGTAATACGAAAAAAGGCAAATATCACAGAGATATTCTTTGAACCATAATACGATTGAAGATTCAAAAAGATGCGAAAGGCATTTTTTGAACTGAGATTTCAGTCGACAAGACGACATGTATGAGACAGCTCCCACGCTGTGATTGTAAGATCGGGTAAAAGTTACGAAAAAAATGTTTATATCTTGAACAATCAGAAATAATTCTATTTATACTTTTTATGATTCAGAAATTTTTTTTAAAAATAGCGGTATGTATAATTTAAAATTATTGCTTTTTTTGTAGTTTGCACACATCATTGTTTGTCCAGATATGTTTTTTTTATCACAAGTTTTTGTCATTTTTCAATCAAATTTCAAGCTGTTTACAGCTAAGCCGTCCATATGTAAGTTTTGTCAAGCTGTGATTAGTGTCACTGACTGTTGTCTAAACGGTCGTGGGTTCAATATATTTCAACACAGCCATTTATTTGTGGGATTTGTTAGACCACAAATGGTTTCTTCTCAAAGCTGAGTGCACAGTGATATCACAATTTAGGACTGGAACCACACAGGCGAGTTTCTTTCATTTGACGGATAGTTATGTGAAAGTGTCGCTCAAATTTTCTGACCAGTATTGCAGGTGTTAGTATCTCTTTGACTCTGGAATATATCATGAAAGTGTGCATATCACGTAGACTCCAAACAAATTGGAACTAGATGGCACCATCTTTATCATCTTCATCCTAATGGATCAGCATTAATAAAGAAAGTCCCAAATACCGTAACCCTACATGCCCCGTTCATTTGGTTCCCTGAGTTTTGATTTCAAATCCACGCTGATGCCTGTGGCTGGTTCCTGTCAAATTAGACGTTATCAGCGATTTTATGTGGACTGTCATATGACGGACGTAGTGGCGCATTCCGGGGTGAAATGTTCAAGCACGCTGGCCCCGCAACTGAGCAGTTTATTATCGTCAGTAGGTGGATTTAGTACTGGTGGTCTCCGTTTTACCAGAATAGAACAGGCACCACTGCATACCAACGCAATGACTCGGCTGCAGTGCAGTATCTCCTCCGGTGGTTTATCTTAGGACTTGATACTGACTGCTCCACATGGATTGCTGTGTAACGGCTACAGAGGGTGCAACCGGAGTGTGGCTGTGATCAGGCAGTTGAAATGCGCAGCTTGGTAGTAGTGTCACTGAAGTGACACAGACGATGCGCCCTTCCAACCCCCCTCCCCCCCAACCGCTCCACACCCCACCCCAAATCTCATAAGTACAACACTTAGACAATGTTTCACCTTTGAGAAGAATGCTTGTGTTCTGTTTAAGTTTTTACTCTGATTCTCTCTCTCTCTCTCTCTCTCTCTCTCTCCTCTCTCTCTCTCTCTCTCTCTCTCTCTCTCTCTCTCTGTGTCTCTGTGTGTGTGTGTGTGTGTGTGTGTGCGTGCGTGCGTGCGTGCGTGCGTGCGTGGGTGCGTGCGTGCGTGCGTGCGTGCGTGCGTGTGTGTGTGTTGTGTGTGTGTGTGCTCGTACACGCACACACACACACACAGACACACATTCCTCTCTTCCAATCCGTCCATCACGGCTTTCAGTGTCTGTGCACGTCTTGCGATACTCTATCTGCTCTGTAGCAGCTAGCTCGGGTTGGCTTCACAAGCCTCATTATCAAGGCAAGACACTATGGAATCAGTGTCTTGTTTGCTCCAGGTCGCATTGAATGAAGCCTACGCTTTCTACTGGTATAAGACAAAGCTTGCTATTCATCCAATCAGCTGGCCAGCATGAGTTTGAATCGATAGAAGTAAGGATTCAAGGAAGGTGGGGGACGAGTAGGGGTGAGGAAGGGATCGTTGGCCCGGCTAAGGGGGGGGGGGGGGGGGGGTTGGGGAGTGCAGGACAGTGGGAGAACGTTAGGGGAAATGCTGCGTAAGCATTCTGCAAATCAGCTTTGTTTCTTGTATTCTTCATAAAGAAACGGAAAAAGGAAGAATGAGGTGACTAAACCAACGAACGAATGGAAAGAACCAATGGCAATACAGAAAACACGGCGTATCGATCCTGAGATCTTCCACACGTGAGTCAAACCAAACTCACACACTACAAACAACAAGAGCAAAGTTATGGCGTAGCTATGCTTGGAAGCGTAGTCATTCGTGAGCGAGAATTCCGATCCTTGCACGTACCAGTCAGATTATGTTAATTCTTCCTTTCTTTCTTTCTCTTCATTCCTCTGCTGTAACTCTAAAGTTTCCCGTTGGGTAAGTGGTTTGTGTATACGAACTTTTTCAAACCCACCATTAAGGTAGCCACATTTTCTGTTCGGAGATGATGTCTACAAACTTACGGTGAGTCCTGCTGACAGCGACCTGGGGTCCATTTCAGATGGCACATAAGACACTCTGTGGCAACAGCTTGCCACGTCTGAAGCTGCGCTGTTTTCCCTTGTCAGCAGAACAACGAGTGAGGCTGCAGAATGCACATGGTAATTGCTTGACGGTAGCGTCTTTCGCCAGTAGGCTCTGCAGTCATGAAATATACGGGCTGATACACCCGTGGGGACGCTTCCGGGGAAGTTGTGTTGTGTCACGTCCGGTGGTCATTACATACTGGCATCTGCTGCAGAGCAGTTACGTCCCTTGACGTCATGAGACAGACAGAGAGAGAGACAGAGAGAGAGAGACAGAGAGAGAGAGACAGAGAGAGAGAGATTTGTTTCAACGGAAAAGGTAGAAGGGATTAGAGAAAAATAAAAACAGAAACAAGAAAAGAATGAGAGAAATCAATTCTTTGCTGATTCTTTGCTGATTTTGAATTTTTAGAAATAACACACACACACACACACACGCGCGCGCGCGCGCGCGCGCGCACACACACACACACACACACACACACACACACACACACACACACACACAAAACCAGAAACTGTCAGCATCGCCAACAAAAAAAAAAGCGGCGTGAAAACGAAAACAACAACAAAATAGCCATGAAAAGGGAAAGGACACAAAAAGATACACACCCAAATCACCATAAAGGGAAAATACAAAAAAAAAAACCCCAGAGATACTCAGTTTCCTAATTGTCCACTGTGGGCGCAGCCCATCAAACTGCTATTCTAGCAACCCGTGTCTGGGAATACGTCACTCGTGAAAAGTACCTCAGTGGTCATACGATTCGCCCAATCAACTGGAAATCCTCTTTCCTTCACTCTTTGCCTAGTGGAGGAAATCTTTAGGATCATTACCTCCAGCATGCAAGACATACAATGATAGAAAACTTGACTGGATCAACACACACACACAAAAAAACCCCTTGCCTCACATAGTTATCAGACCTTAAAGCAGAAGACTGCGGAGGAAGTGCAAAGTTTCTCCAACTCCTAGCAAAAGACCACAGACAAAACTGAGTGATGTTTGCAGGCATTCTGACGGAAGAATGATCTGTGGTATAGAAACAGAGTATTCAAAGTGTATAATTTTGTCTGGATCGTCTAGATCATCGAACACAAAAGTTGTAAGTACTGAGAATATAAAGAGGCAAAATTTTTAAAAGCTGTCGCTGTGGTGTTTTTATGGACAGTTTTTGAATTCGAAATAGTAGAGATTTTTTTCTGACGGAAGAAGAATGATCTAAGTGATAGAAACAGAGTATTAAAAGAGTGTAATTTTGTCTGGGTCGTCTTGAACATCGCAAGCAGAAGTTGTAAGTATTAGGAATATATATATATATATATATATGTGTGTGTGTGTGTGTGTGTGTGTGTGTGTGTGTGTGTGTGTGTGTGTGTGTGTGTGTGTGTGTGAATCGTTCAGAAAAGCTGTCGCCGTAGTGTGCTTATAGACAGTTTTTGAATTCGAAATAGTAGAGATTTTTTTGTGTCATATTCATTGTGTTAAGTGCGTGATATAACTGATAATGGTAAACCATCGGATCTATCTTCAAAATATATTTTGTGTAAAAGAAATCCTTTGGAAGATCAACACATGCACAATGTTCTATAAAACTTCATATGGAAGAATTCGTTAAAAAATTACAACGTTTTCTCAGATAAAAAAAAAGAAAAAGTGAAGATATGCAATACCCGTTTTGCTCAGACGACGCGTAGGACTTACCGAAAACTATGATGTGGGGAAATAGCTATGAACTAAAAGCAAAGCAAAGCAAAACTAGGACAAAATGCCTGGCTAGGCTGCCTTCTCAAGCAATCGCATATGCCAGTCACTTATTGTCCGCTATACAGCGCTACTGCCTGCACATAGGTTTTGCACGCAAACCGTGCACCACGTGTGCACTTCAAAATGTGATAGTGGGACAGTCAGCCAATCCGTCAACAGGTGGCAGACACAGAGTCAATCAAAGCAGGAGGAAAAGGTGAATGCCTTCCATATACACAGCAGAATGCCTTCCATATACACAGCAGAACTTCATCTAATGATACACAAAGATAAGATTAGTTTCTATCGCTACTTCTTTGACGAAGTTTACAAGAGCAGACGAGATATAAGAGTGTTCTCAGTTTTGTTTCCTTTTATCAGTTTCTGTTGTGAGTTTGCCTCACGGAACTCTGGCGTCAATTGCATGGCCATTGTCGCCTAGGGGGATGTGGAATCGCAGTCCACTACAGAGGGAAAGAAATGTTGGGTGAGGAAAGAAGTGTAGGTGGCGAAGGTGAAGGGGAGTAGGGAGTAGAAGGAAGGCGGGAACTGACTCGATCTGGCTGCATAGCTAAGCGAAAGCGTAGTGTCCTGGATATGTGGAATCAGAGCCAGCCATTATGCCAGAGTGAATGAGAAGCAGTGCAGGGACTCTTGTAAGTGGCTGCACTGCATCCTGAAATCGGTCAAAAGTGTTCCTGCTAATCTGGATAGAAAAGCATGTGTTATAAACACTGAGAGTGCAATGACACAAACAAGGAAGATCAAGGTGCAAATTTGGGGGTGGGATAGAAGAAATTGAATACAGAGAAAAGAATGAATGGCGAAAGCACAACATAAAAGAAGTAAAGGCGAGAAACGATGGGAAAAACATGAAAGCGAGACAAAACCCCCACTATTTTATGGCATACTAAAAATTACCACTTATGTTCGTGAGCCAGACGAAAGTGCTCCACAAAACGTGATTACGGTGGGTCTAGAATGAGGTGCCGACAGCTTTAAACCATTCCAGCGGTCGTCATAAACTGATAGTATCACCCTCTGTGGACTAACAATGGTGGGGATCCCGTTGGCTGGGACCGGCTGCAAAACAACATTAGTCTGCTTTGTGAATGACAGCCCAGGTAGTTCACTGGCTTTTGAGGTGAGTCTTGTAGTGAGTTAGGACCTCGTTTCTAGGCTTCTCATTCTGTGCCTCTGTGTCACTGTCTGTCACTGTCTGTAGGCTCTCTCTCTCTCTCTCTCTCTCTCTCTCTCTCTCTCTCTCTCTCTCTCTCAGGAAACTTAAACCAGGTAAAGCTGCAGGACTAGATGAAATTTCGAGCGACTTTTTGAAATCAGCCGAAGACATAGTTACTCCCATTTTGACTAGAATATTTAATAATTTGTTTGATAAAAGTATCTTCCCAGAGGAGTGGAGCCGCTCAGTTATCATTCCTTTGTTAAAAAAAAAGGGTGATATAAACAACCCAGAAAACTATCGTGGTGTTTCCCTTCTAAGTACTATAAGTAAAGTATTTACATCAATACTAAATACGCGTCTATGTAAATGGGCAGAAAGTGAGCACAAAATATGTGAGGAACAAGCAGGCTTTCGTAAACAGTACTCCACAATAGATCATATTTTTACGCTTGTTTCTATGATTAGCAGATCTTTATACGGGGAAAAGAAAAGTAAATTTTATGTAGTGTTCATAGACTATATGAAAGCTTTTGACTCAGTAGATAGAGGCAGCCTTTGGCTAGTCTTACAGAAAGTTAAAACATCGACGAAAATGTTTCGAATGCTTCAGAGTATATACGATTCTGTTCAATGTTGTGTAAGGTGGTGAAGTGAGATATGGACTTTTTTGAGTGTCCAGCCGGGGTGAAACAAGGCTGCATGTTGTCGCCCTGATTTTCAGTCTATTAATCACAGAGGTAGCTGACAATGTCACTAAAAAGGGAAGGCATGGTTTCCAGTTGTTGCCTGGCTTTCAAGAAATCTTTCTGCTTCTGTTTGCAGATGATATTGTTTAATCTCTTCCACACCTGTTGGATTACAAAACCAGATAGACAACCTCGCCGAGGCATCAAAATCTCTTGGTTTGACCGTTAATTTGACTAAAACAAAAATTATGGTTTTCAGAAAAGGTGGGCATTTGTCAAAAGTAGAAAAGTGGTTTTATGACGGAAAAGAGAGAGAAGTTGTGTAAATCGTTACAAATATTTGGGTTTTACGATAACTACAAAACTGTCATTTGACATTGCATTAGAGGAGTTTTTGCGGGTAGAGCTAAAGGCAGGGTGGTAGAGATCATGAAGACAATGTGGAGTCTTGGAAATATGGAACAGTCAGTTTTCTTTAAATTATTTGATGCCCAGGTTAAACCTATGATGTTGTATGCAGCTGAAATGTGGGGTTTAACACGTTTTCAAATTGTGGAAAGCCCCCATTTATTTGCCTGTAAGCGCTTTCTTAGAATAAGTCCTAAAACTCCAAATTTGATGGTTTATGGTGAAATTGGCCGGTACCCTCTATTTGTTGATTGTTTAATAAAGGTGATCAGGTATTGGTTTAAGTTACAAAAGCTAGATCTGGCAAGACTGCCAAAACAAACGTATGAAATGTATAAGAATAGATGTATGCAGAGTGGACAAAACCAGATCGACCAACAAAATTGGGCCAGCAAAGTCAAAGTCAAATTTTGCTTAGATACTTATATGGATTTTCCGAAGTTTGGGTGAATGGCGGAGTTGGAAACGAAAAAGTTTTTTGTACAAGTATTTAAACAACGCATTATTGACTGCTACAAACAAGAGTGGTCAAGTAAAACTGTACGAGAGTGAAAGATATTCCACTTATCGTTCCTTTAAATCATTGTTTGCAACCAGAAAAATACCTCTCAGGCATTTTCAATAATTAAATTTCGTACAGTTTTTTGTCAAATTCAGATTGGGTATATGCGATATTAGCACTCATAAAAGGTATACAGAAAAATCAAACTCTTGCCCTTTTTGTAAGGTTACAGAAGACGAACATCATTTTCTGTTTGTATGTCCAGTATATCAGGTAATTAGAGAAAAGTATCTGACGAGAGTTTTTGGAAATTTAGACGGAAATACACATTTGTCACTATATCTGCAGAGCGAAAGCAGGTTTATTACACGTTCTGTTGCAATGTTTATTAGAAGAAGAAAATGCGAAATCCATTTCAACTGTGTAATTTTTTTCTGTATTAAAAGGGTAAAATGGGGAAACTGCATAGAAAATACCTGAAAGCAATTCCCAGTTGGTTTATCCTATGCAGTTTGGAAATGATATATTTTTTGTTTTGTAGATTCGTTTTTAGTTTGGTCTGTGTGAGTTTTCTCATTTTATGTCTTTACATGATACATGTACCTCCTTTGCATACAGGCCGGTGGCCTTGCAGTAAACTTTTTCAGAGTTCAGAGTTCAGAGTTCTCTCTCTCTCTCTCTCTCTCTCTGTGTGTGTGTGTGTGTGTGTGTGTGTGTGTGTGTGTGTGTGTGTGTGTGGTGTGACATCTCTACTCTCCTTTCCTGAACAAGAGAAGGAGAAAGAGGTTTGTCTGTTTACATGTTCTTATATATGTTGCCAAAGCCAGATGACGCACCAGACTTGGTTTCATAAAAAAACGGGCAATACCAGCCGCCGTGGCGAAGTGGTTAGCGTCACGGACTCCCGGCTGGGAGGTCGTGGGTTCGATCCCATCAGTCATGTGGGGTTTTCTGCCCCGACCGGCTCCTACCCAGAGTTGAGTTTGCTGCGGACTCAGTTGGGAAGACTGGGACCACAGAGTCGAGTTTCATCCACTTAATGGATGCGTTTATGACAGTGTTGCTCAAATTTCCTGACCAACACTGCAGGTGCCTGTATCTTTCGGGCCTGGTTGACGCCGGGATATATTATGAAAGGAAGCGTAGAGTACAGCCCTGTCATGTAGTCTCAGACCGAAATGGAAATCCGTATCATTAATCATCCTCATTCTCATCGATCAGCATAAAAAATAGTCTCAAATTCTGTGGCCCTTCATGCCCTGCTCTCATGGTGACCTCAATTTCGATGTCCTCTCTACGTATGTGGCCTTGGTTTGGTTCCGTCGGGGTCACCGGTATCGGCGAGTCCATGGGGGCTGTCGTTGGACGGACGTGGTGGCGCACTCCTGAGGGAGAGCTCACTCATACCGGCTCCGCGTCTAAGCAATTATTGTCGTCAGTAGGGGGCTTAGTAGGTGGTGTCCTGCGTATGTTAGATCAGAACAGGCGCCACTGAACACCACCGAAGTGACTCGGCAGCAGTGCAGTGTCTCCTCCGGTGGGTTGCCTCTTGACGACTTGACATTGACTGCCCCCTGTGGATTGCCGGTGCCGGGGATGCGGCGGGGGTCGACCGGGCTGTGGCTGTGGACGGGGTGTCGGAATGAGCGGCGTGGGTGCACTGCCTCTGAGGGGGTGTGTGTGTGGTTTTTGTTGTTGTTTTGTTTTGTTTTGTTTTGTTTTGTTTGTTTGTTTGTTTTGTTTGTTTGTTTGTTTTTTGGGGGGTTGTTGTTGTTGTTGTTTTTTGTTCTTGTTGGGTTTTTTTTGGGGGGCGGGGTGTTAGTTTGTTTTTTTTTTCTGTGTCTTCCAATCTCTCCTGTCGCGTCAGTCTCTGTCTTCATATCCCTGTCTCTGCTTGTTTGCCCACCTGTCTGCCAGCCTCGTTTTCAGCCTGTCTCTGTCTCTGTCTCAGTGTGTCTGTCTGTCTGTCTGTCTGTCTGTCTGTCTGTCTGTCTGTCTGTCTCTCTCTCTCTCTCTCTCTCTCTCTCTCTCTCTCTCTCTCTCTCTCTCTTCTCAGTTTCGAACACATCATGTGTCAAGTTTTTTTAATAGTTAAATTATCCACCCTTCCCTCCACCGTTACCCTCTTCCTTCATGTCTACTTAACGTCTTTCCCTATGCTGACAAAGGGATCGACGTGGGAGGACCTAAAGTCAAAGGATGCGGACTTCCTTAAGTTCTAGGCCTTTCATTATAATACCCTCTTTAGGACCAGTTCAGAAAAGAAGAAAAAGAAAACACCCGAAGGTGCTAGGGAGGACCCAGAGAAGCACTGTGTTTTACCTGCCTTTAGAGCAGTCCTGTACCACCCTTGGAGGCCTGCGCTGTGCTGCCGATGGGTACAGGCCCATCGTTCAATATCCAGTCACATGGACAACAGGCTAAAGTTAAAATTACAGGGAGAAGAATGGCCATAAACAGAACCAGTTTCCATTATTTCAGTTATGTGAGTGTACAAGAGAACAATTGAGTTTTTACAATGTGTTAGTTACAATGACAGTAATGAACATGAATCCAGAGGTAGGAAAAATGAACGTAATAGAAGCAATCATGATCGTCATCATATCTCTCGTTCACTACTTAGTAAAAATCATGTACAGAAATCATTCTTTTCAAATTCAGGATAGTTCATTGCCAAAACCATATTCTATGTTCATGTTGGTACTTCTGTCTCATTTTCCCGGATGACGTGCACAGAGGGTCTGTTTACCAGCTTTGCGATTTTACATCTATCGAATTGTCCCACTTAAATTATGACATCGAACACTTCGTCCGTTTTGTGTTGTATTTAGTGCTGCAAAGAATCAGTTCAATTTTAATAACGGTCTACGAGAATGTAAGACAGATTGATATTCCATCTATTGGGATTGAGAAACGTCACGTGTCACACTAGTTGTACTCATCACTGTCAACAAGTCCTGTTTTCCCTTTAACGTTGTTTTGTTACTACAATTCTATGACATCCTCTCACTCGAGACCATTTTGCCTTTTTTCTTCCTGTGTAGTCCTTGTTGATTCCTTTTGCGTGTTCTTCTTAACCATTTTGAAGTATGTAACTTAGTTTTGCTTTCCAATTTGGCAAATGGCTGAATGCTTAACATTTCCGTTTGATTCAGTAACATGCTATGATATGCTTTCGATACCTTACTTACAACAACTATCCCATGGACTGCATAAAGAAATTCAGAGTTCAAAAGCAAGTAAGGCCAAATTGCATTGAGCAATGAAAAACAGGAAAATCAATGGTTCGTGTCCTATTGATTGAATTAGTCACATCAACTTTTCAACATTTGAATCTTCAGTTAGATGACGCAGTTGAAGATCTTAACATTGATACTGATAATGATCTGGAATTTTTTAACGAACCAGTCATGAATGAAGATACTTTGCTGGCAATACACAGACTTAGAAAGGAAACCGTGGCTGGCGATTACCTGATTCGAAATTGATTTTGTTTAGTTCAGAGAATTCTTACTGAAACAAATTCATGTTAACTTTTTAAGGATGTTCTTGTTACGAACGATATTTCAAAAATAACATGGGCTGTATGACTTGCTTTCTAATTATATGAGAGCAAAGGTAGCAAAATGTCTTGCAGAAATTGTCGAGGCATTCAACTGCTGATCAGTGTGAGAAGGTTCTTTGCAACAATGTCATGTAACCGATGCACGCATTTTCTTGACAGTAAAGAGATAGTCTTAAAGCACCAGACGGGGTTTCGACGTTGTCGTTCAACATTGGGATCAAGAATATGTATTGAAAACTCTCACAGATATTTTTGGTAAAAACAAAAATCCTGCCATTTCGTGAACAATAGGCGTTTGACACTGTGTGGTGACGATGACAGTGTCAAAATCTTACCATGCAGGGAATTAATGGAAAGACCTTTCACGTAATCGTAGACATATATGACCAGATTGAAGCTTGTGTTTTTTTCCTTAAAATCATATTTTAATAGTTTCAGAGATCAGAGAGGGTAATAATCTCTCATCAGTTCTCTATTCATCGTTTATTTCAGCACGCTTTTTTACAAACTTTCTAAGGAACACAAACAGTGTGACGTTACCATCTACAAGCTGATAACTGTTTGGAGAATATATTTTCATGGAATATCAAAGCACACAAGTGATATTGATGTTGCCATTTCAGGTTTTTGCCACACCCTATTTCTAAATGGTGTAAGGAAAATGACTCAGTCCCCACCTTCTAATATTTCCCTTGACAGAAAATTTTTCAGGATCCATTGGACGCTGATAGAGGTCTGTGCCCTCCCATTTTATTCCTTTAATTTATTATATTTATCACATCTTATCTCGTATATTCACGTGCGCTAATCAATCTTCAAAGTGTTTACTTCATCAACGTGGTGGTTATACGATTTTTACGTGGAATTTCTAAAATACATACACGAAGTGTGCTCCTTGCAATGCCTGTGCTTTCATGCCCTTCACCTTCCTTCGCCTATTTCCGTTTCCGTCTTCCCCCTCCCCCCGCTCCCCCTCACAGTTCTGTATCCTATCCCTTTTTTCTTTCTCCAGTGCTCCTCCTCTTTTCCCTCCTCGCTCCTCCCCCACTCCCTCTCTTAATCTCCACGCGCTTTTTTTTTAACTGGGTGCTGCTTCTGCGTGTGTTGGAGTTTTGCTTTGAAGTTGGCAACTGATGCTTGCATAGGCGGAACGAAATAACTAATCCTTCTATTGGCGCAATGCGCACTGTTCGTTTTGTGTGGGACCTGAAATGAAAATGTTTTGTCTTCATCGCCAATCCGATGGCTTCCGTTTTTGTTTTTTGTTTGTTTTTTTTTTTCACTCTTTAATCTCATCTGGGGGGGGGGGGGAGGAGAGAGAGAAAGAGAGAGAGAGAGAGAGAGAGAGAGAGAGAGAGAGAGATGATGATGATGATGATGATGATGATGATGATGAAGATGATGATGATGATGATGATGATGATGGCTGTTGAACACTGGTATTTTTAGGTTCTGCAGAGAACATTAATCTTTTTATTTACAAATCCCACACTCAGGACGCATTTGGCTTTTTTTCTGATTTTGTATCAACGTGGGTGTGATGTGTCTTAAGTGAACGAAAGTGAAAGAGAAAATATAGAACGAGCTCTCTTATGACATCGATCTCATCTTTTTTTACCTGATTTTAGCATCCGTTCAGACTATTTCACGTCAACTTTGCATTTCTACTCATTTAAAAGGAAGTTTTCTTTTTGTTTGTTTTTGTTGTTGTTTTTGTTGTGTTTTGTTTGTTTGTTTGTTTTTGGTGGTTTTTTTCGTGCGTTTGGTGTTCATGCAACTTTTTAGTTAAGAGTTTTCTTTTTCAGGCAGGATGTTTTCCTCACTCGTGTATGTGGTGTGTGTGTGTGGGGGGGGGGGGGGGGTGGGGGGGGGGGGCTACTTCTTGCGTGTGTTCAAAGATGAACAAGGTACAGGATCAGTATCTTTGTCTCTCGCTAGTTAGTGTACGTTGTGCACATTGTAGACTTTCACTATTTTCTGTTGATCAGTTTAGCTCTGCGTCTGTCTCTTGGTCACTGGCTGGCTGCCTGTTCACCACTTTTCACAGCTGATACTATCCAAACTCTCAAGTTTGAAGAGCACGTCGGGTGGGTCAGCGCGCTAGGCAAGGCCTACGTGCAGGTAGTGGACCGACCTGTCTGGAAAAGAAACGAAAAAGAAACTGCCGTTGGTCGGTATCTGAGAGCACAGAATAGCCAGTTCTCTCCCCTGGAAGTGATTAGGTACTGAAACTATTTTAGCTAACAGGTCTCTTACACAGGCGAAGCTTTGGACAAGAGAGGCAAGAGACACTTTCTGCTCTCCATCTGCAAGCGAGTCGGTTGTCTCTATGAGGTGACAACACGTTCTCATGTTGGAGAACGCGTAAACCCGAAACAGAACATGCATATTAGTATTTGTTACCTGTGTCGTACATGTGGAGAGAATGTCAACTGACATCCATAAAAATATTGTCTTCTGCTGAGGAGCACGTGGTCACTGAAAAAAAAAAAAAAAAAAAAAAAAAAAAAAAAACATCCGTACACTCTGCATGCTACTTTTACCAGTCTTAGACAGCTGGGGAAAATGTCAGCCACGACGTCCTCAACAGATCTCCGCTGAGGAGCACGTGGTCAACACACCCGTACACTGGCACTAGGCGGACTGTTACCTGGACGGTATAATCAAACAGTGTCTG
>JADBJO010033526.1:5000-14488 GCA_016801955.1 Conus betulinus
TTTAGGGTTAGCGCTGCTTTGCTCAGATTAGAATATGCTCCCCTGGCAGAGTGGAGTTACAGGGCCATGTGTTTTCCTCTGTTTCATCAATGTGTTTCCCTCTGTTTCATCAATGTGTTTTCCTGTGTATCATCAATGTGTTTTCCTCTATTTCATCAATGTGTTTTCCTCTGTTTCATCAATGTGTTTTCCTCTATTTCATCAATGTGTTTTCCTCTGTTTCATCAATGTGTTTTCCTGTGTGTTTCATCAATGTGTTTTCCTCTGTTTCATCAATGTGTTTTCCTCTGTATCATCAATGTGTTTTCCTCTATTTCATCAATGTGTTTTCCTCTGTTTCATCAATGTGTTTCCCTCTGTTTCATCAATGTGTTTTCCTCTGTTTCATCAATGTGTTTTTTCCTCTATTTCATCAACTCCGTTTTCGAGGGCACGAGGTCGTGTTCAGATCTCAGAATGAAGATGATGCAAAGAGGGTTTTTAGAGCGTGCTTTCCCTCTTGGCCTCGCTGGAGTGCTGTCTGGAATCTTTTGACTTCCTTTTCTTCCCTTATCTCCGTGTGTGTGTGTGTGTGTGTGTGTGTGTGTGTGTGTGTGTGTGTGTGTGTGTGTGTGTGTGTGCGTGTCTGTGTGTGTCTGTGTGTGTGTGTCTGTGAGTCTGTGTGTCTGTGTGTTCTGTTATTTCCTGATCTTCAATCTTTTCTTTGCCACATTCATGGCCTCCCGAACTTTTCATTTCTATGGCCTGTGTTCAGCTTGGGTCGGATTGATCCCGCAGTGTGCCTTCTCTCGAATCCTCAAAGACGATAAATAACACCTGAGTTTGATTTTCATACTTTTTGTGCTCCTCGACGATAGGTTCGAAGGGAAACTTCAGCATTGTTTAGTGACTGTAAAGTGCAACACCAGCGAGTCCTGGTGGGACACAAAAAACGTTTTTCCTCGGGTATTTGTTGATTCGGGTCTTCATCTATTCCTTTGATAGCGCTGATTTCTTATATGTGGTGCAGCCAGAGATTAGAACGGAATGCTAGGGAGGCTACTTTGACCTATTTTTTACCCGCAGCCTTCCTTTTGCCATTCGACTGACGTCACCTCCCGTTTCAAAGAGTTATCGTTCGTCCTTTCAAGGCTGCAAGCTGGTTGTTGTCACCGTTGGAATGGCTTGACTGGCTGCAGTGACCGGAACTGTTTCAGTTCCATTTCCTCTCCGCACAGAGAGGTTCCATGCTTTCTCGTGGTCGGAGCTCATCATGGGTGAGGCGACCAGTTCTTCTTTTTCACTTTTCTTCCTTTATTTTTTTTATTTTATTTATTTATTTATTTTGTAAAGGCGGTCCTTTTTTTCTTTTTTGTTTTCAACTTTTCTCACTTCTTTTTCAATTCAAAATTACGACAACTTTTTTCACACTCGCCATGCAGTTCTGTATGCTGAGTCGCAGTGCTAATAATGGACATTCACTTGTTTGCTTTAATTTTGTAAAGGCGGTCCTTTTTTTTTTTGTTTTTTGTTTTCAACTTTTCTCACTTCTTTTTCAATTCAAAATTACGACAACTTTTTTCACACTCGCCATGCAGTTCTGTATGCTGAGTCGCAGTGCTAATAATGGACATTCACTTGTTTGCTTTAATGGTTGTGCGTTTAATACAATAATGTCTGGGGTTTTTTTGTGACCTGATGTATGGTGCGCTGACACAATCATTCTGCGATATCATTTAAGCGATAATGTAAGACATGAATAAATATTACAGTCCTAAAACAATATAAGGTATTATACAAATGAAAACATAATTGAAAATAAAGCTTAAATCAGTGAACATGAACAGCATAAACAATGTTTGCTTAAAAAAAATACTGAAATCTCATACTAATGTACCGATAGGACTGCGAAGTAAATATTTTGATACATTAGCCAAAAATGAATGATTTGAAGTCAGAGTCTTAAAATCATCAATTGTAGGATTATTTGGCAACTGAAAATTGGGTAGGTACTGCCGCATAGTGGGACAGTTAAATAGTACATGAAATGTCAAAAGTCTTTCCCCACATATGCATTTTGCAGTATCAACATATTTACATTTTAATGAATTATATTTAAGTCTAAAACACAAACTGGAAATTTCCCTTGGAAAAAACGTTCAACAAAGACATGCTGTAAGAGGTGTGCCGATTTGCATTATAACCACACACGAGCTTTGGTGTCTTTTTCTAAAAGATTATAGCATTCCTTTACACAGACAAAGGAATATATAAACGTTTTCACAACGAATACTTTGTCCTGCACCTCCTCTAGCTACTCTGTCTGCCCATTCGTTTCCATAAATACCACAATGTGATGGAACCCAAGTAAATGTTACACTGGAACCCTTTTGAATTAGAAAAATGTATGAGATGATTAATTTCAATTACTAAGTCACATCTGTCTCTAGACTTCATGGATTTCAGTGTGAATAAGACAGACTTAGAGTCAACACAAAAAAGTATTGGAAATATAACCATAGGAAGATTAACAATGTATCGCAGTGCCATGAGAATGGCTACCAGTTCCGCGGTGAAAACAGAATGACCTGCACCAATATGGAATTTTTTTTTCTTCTTTAGACCAGGTATTACAAACCCAGCACCAGCCACATTAGTGTCAAAAAGAGAACCATCGGTATATACCTTCAAATGGTTAGAATAATTTGAATGAACATGAGAGCGAAAAGAAGCAGCAAGTAGATGAGGGTTATCACTCTTTTTTAGATCGTCATTGGAAAAGTCAAAATCTGCTCTGTTCAGTTCCCATGGAGGAATTGGAGACGTAATCGAACGCTTACCTATATCTTTAGTTTTCAGATCTAATCTACTGTGAATATCTGATGTATAAGTGGCTATTGTTGTCAAAGATTTTTTTATGGCCCTTGCTCTTTTTGGAAATTGAAGATCTGATCTAAGTACGTTTTCATTCACGTTGACATTTTCAACAGCACTGCTTCTTATAATGTACTTAGCTGAAGACAGTTCTCGATAATCGTTCAAAGGTAGAACACCAACCTCCCCATATGTAGCAATAGTCGGGGTGTGGACAGGAACTCCCAAAGCTAATTTATATGCTTTAGAGTCAATACTTTGTTTTTTTCATAAGATATTTAGGAGCAGAAAAATAAACTTCTTGGCCGTAAGTCAGCTTTGATCTAACCAAAGATGTTGCAAGAAGAGTCAAGCTTTTTGTTTCTTTAGCCCAATTTTGTCTGCTTATAATTTTAAGCAAATTTAAGCTTTTTTGAGCTTTTGATAGACTGTTTTCAATGTGAAATTTCCATGATAATTTCGATGTAAAATAGACACCTAAGAACTTTGTTATGTCTTTGAATTGTAACTCAGCTCCGTCAATAAAGAAACTAGGTAATCTTCTGGGAGGGTCACCAGCACTAAATACCATCATGTGAGTTTTTTTCAACAGATAAAGATAAACCATTCTCTGTAAAGAAAAAGCACTTATCTTATAATTCAGACTGATAACAGATCTGAATTTGTTTCAGTTTTCTGTTTGAAATAGACTTCAATTTTGCATCCAACCAAATACAAATGTCATCAGCATATTGAACAATCCCAACATTCTTTGATATCTTCTTAGAAAGATCTGATATCATAATACTGAAAAGATAAGAGCAATGATGGATCCTTGGGGAACTCCCATATGTAAACCTCTCTGGGAAGAATATGCATTTTCAACTCTTGTTTCAATAGTTCTACAGGAAAGAAAATCTTTTACAAACGAAAAAAACATTCTCCCACAAATACCTGCTCTTTTCAGTTTAAATAACAATTGAGCGTGCCACACTTGATCGTAGGCTCGCTCGTTTAATGTCAAAAAAAATGTTGCCAGCACATTTTGCCTACGAGCAAATTGGCGTTTTATATTGGTAGAAAACTTTACCAAGTGATCCGTTGTAGATCTTCCCGACCTAAAACCAGCTTGATGGACTGGAATAACATTTTTTTATCACAATAGTGAATTAGGCGAGCAGTTACTATCTTTTCCATTAATTTACATGTGTGTGAAGTAAGAGAGATTGCCTGTAACTGTTGACATCTCTACAGGGTTTGCCATTTTTAAGTATGGGAACTATAATTGAATGTTTCCACACGGCTGGTAATTTACCTTCACTCCAGCATGTTTCCCATAATTTTATGAAGATACTGCACCCAATTATCTGGTAAATGTTTCAGCATTTCATTGGAAATTTCATCACGGCCCAACAGCTGTTCTTTTATTACTTAGTGTTGAGATTCCTTCTTTTAGTTCCAAAAACGTAATAGGAGAGTTGAAGTATAAGTCATCGTTAGATTCTGGATCTTTAATTTCTAGTTTAGCTTCCTGGTCCTGTCTGTAAGACTTACATTTTCTTGAAAGACCTTCTAGTCTGCTGTTTACTGAAAAGATATCAGCAAACTTTTCCGCTTTTTGATAAGCTGTTGGAAATTTTTTATCTTCAAATGTTACTTTGCACTTAGGAGTGAAAACCCCGTGCTTCATATATCGAATTTTCTTCCATATTTTACTCCTATCTGAAGGAGAACTTACCTCTTCCTCACAAAAGCTTGACCAATATTCACACTTTGCTTTGGCTAATATTTTGTTATATGCTGATTTAGCCACCTTTGAATCTCTGAGTTTAGATGGAGATCTACTGCAGAGATAGATTTTATACTTAGAAATCTTTTCTTTTTTTTTGCTCTTTCACACTCGTCTGTCCACCACAAGTTCCCTGCATATTTAGATGTAGTAACACATGAACATCTGGGAATAGAAGAATCAGCCGCGTGAAGTACAGATCTTGTGAAATGATCATACATAAGATCCACGTGTTCATGTAGAGGAATGTCAGTAAAAAAAGATGTTAAAATTGATGTAAATTTATCCCAGTCTGCTCGATTGTAATTATATTTCCTGATTTTATCTTGTATTGAATTAACAGGATCCAACTTTTCGTTTAATCTTATATGTATATGTATAGGAAAATGATCACCTAGTGTATCAGGAGAAGTTTCCCACGTACAGTCTGGAGCTAATTCAGGGGAAATGAAGGAGATGTCAATGGCTGATGGTTTATGACATTCTATATCTGATATTCTTGTGATGTCACCATTGTTCAGTAAGTATAAATTTGAATCCACAACATTTTCGACAAATCGGAGGTTTTGTGGTTCTTTTACAACCATCGTCCCAGAGAGAGCTGAATGCGCATTAAAATCACCTCCTATGAGCCATTTTTTTTTCCTTATTAGGTAAGTTTCGCAACCATTCTGTATTATCATTATCTGGACCTTTTGGAAGATAGACGGAAACAATATAAACAACTAGGTTGCTGCTGAATTTTACCATAGCAGCGGAAGAGTTTAAGTGAGGGATGTTCAAAGGCACTGGAGATTTCATAGGATGGTAATCAATATTCCGATGAATATATATTGCTGTGTTGATCTTACCAGACTGATCTTGATTGTACACAGGTGGTAATGAAAATTCGGAATATGGGGTAATTTTTTTTACTTACGTTTAAAGATTGCAGTAATAAAACTTTAAACTGATTTGATGACAAATGTTGTATCAGTTCATCAATATTTCTGATAATGGAACGACAGTTCCATTGGAAGATGTCAATATTTGAAAGCTCTTCCATCAAAATTATCTACATTTACTGAAAGAAAAAGAAAGGATTAGTAGTAGATAAATGATAACAGGATTATTATCTGTGTGATGTAGACGTAGTAAGGCTAGCCAGATGTGAAGACTGCGAATCTGCGCTAGCCGGAAGTGAAGTCGTCACATCAGAGTTGGCAGAATGTGAAGAGGTCACCTCAGGGCTTACAGGAGGAATCATCTCCTCAGGACAGGTATATGAAGAGATGAAGTCACCGCAGGGTCAGCAGTAGGTGGAGACGTCACGTCAGGGCCGGGAGGAGAAGAAGTTGACGCCTCAAGGCCAACACCAGGAGGAGTCGTCACCTCCGGGCCAACTGGAGGTGTCTCCTGAAGGCTAGCAGGAGGAGGTGATTCCTCAGGGCCAACCAAGGGGGGGGGTCCTCATGGCCAGAGTTTCCTCAGGCCAGCAGGAGGGGGAGGTCTCCTCATGGCCAGCAGGACGAGGGGAGTTTCCTCAGGGTCAGCAGGAGAAGGGGGAGTCTCCTCAAGGTCAGCAGAGAGGAGGAGGAGAGTTTCCTCAGGGTCAGCAGAGAAGGGGAGTCTCCTCAAGGTCAGCAGGAGGAGGAGGTGTCTCCTCAGGACAGCAGCAGGAGGAGGAAGTGTCTCCTCAAGGCCAGTAGGAAATGGAAGAGACTCATCAGCACCAGCAGGAGGAGGGAGAGTCTCCCCAAGGCCTGTAGGAGGAGGGAGAGTCTCCTCGGAGCCAGCAGGAGTAGGAGCCTCCTCCGGGCCAGCAGCAGGAGGATGAGTCGTCCTCTTAGAAGCAGCAGAAGGAAGAGACGTCACCTTACGGTTGGCTGAAGGTGGAATGTGTCCTCCTCAATAACAGCAAGTGGTGTAGCTGTCTCCTCAGGGGTATCAGGAGGTGTGGTCGTCTTCTCAGGGGGGCAGTAGAGGGTGTAGACATCTCCTCAGGAACAGCAGAAGTTGAGCAGGATGAAGAGAAGAGAAAGAGGACATGAATGTTTCCAACTGTTTCAGGCAGCCGATCTTTTCACGCTGGGATAGGAAAGATGACGCATGAGGGAGAGAGGTTGAGTAGATTGAGAGCAAATTTTGAAACACATTTGACGGGTCTTCTTCTTGTTGTCGAAGAACGGAAGTAGCAGGGAAGACAACAGTTGACAGAAAAGAAGATGAGGGGGGGGGGGAGTACGGCCAAACTTGACAGCATCAGCATACAAATTCTTCGCGCTAGAGCAGGATGAGGAGTTGACTGAGGGTTCGTATGTGATATTGGTGTTGTTTGCTGACTCACGCTTAGCATCCGCCTTTTTTACTGCTGCCATGGCGTCACAAAAGGGCATGCATTGTTTGGATCTGAGGGTGGCTGCGGCCTTGACCACACTCTTTGCTGGGCAGTGTCTGTAAGCAGCAGAGTGCTGCCCTTTGCAGTTCGCGCATTGTGGACACTCTGCCTTGCAATCTCTCCTTGAATGTGAGCTCTCCCCACACCTGCTGCACTTCCCCTGCTTCGCCCTGCACTGCTTCCTGGTGTGGTCCAGTCTCTGACATATCGTGCACTGTCGGACGGGAGGCCTATAGGGGTGCACAGAGTACGATTTGCCATCGATTTGTAATTTATCAGGAAGACGAGGAAGGTTAAAGGTTATTTTGAGGAGTGTGTGCTGTTTTTCTTCCTTGTTTGTATTTTGTCAACATTCATTACACACGAACATTGTTTCAGATCGTCTTCTTTCAGATTTTCAAATACAACGCCGAAGGTTTTAACAGATGGTATGCGGCAGCTAATGTCATCCCTGCTAAATTAGAAGTAGACAGAAGCTGATTTTGTTGCTTTTTTGAAGCACATTCGACGAAGTACTCTCCAGATCGAAGACGACGAACTGCTTTCACCTCACCAACTGAGCCTATAAATGCCTGTTTGAAGTTGTATCTCAGATATTGAAGCTTTAAAAAAACCAGAACCCAGGTCTTTCAAAAATCACGGGAAAAGGAGTTGGGGATGGCGTATTATTAAGAAATGTCCGCTCTTGATATTTTAGGTTGGTCTCTTTTCCCGGAGATTTTACAACAATGCTACTTTGTTGGTGGATGTTACTTTAGATGACTTGTCTATATTAAATGGCAGTGCCATTAAAAAAAAAAAAAAAAAAAAAAAAAAAAAAAAAAAAAAAGAGAGAGACACACACACACACACACACACACACACACACACACAGAGGAAGGGGGGAGGAGGGTGCTAGTTACTTGAGGACCGGAGAGAAGAACAAGAAAGCCATGACGCGCATATAACATTTTCGACGTAATGGCCAAATGACGTACAGGGTACAGACGTCATTGTTTTTGTTCTTTTGTTGTTGTTTGCAGAATTCTTTTGGCATTAAAAAAAAAAAAAAAAAAAAAAAAAAAAAAAAAAAAAACAAAGAGAAATCCCAAATTATAATAATCACAACCGAAATAAAGCCTGAGATGACAGTCGGGAAAACGGACGATTGTACATGAAATGAGCCGATACCACCAATTATAAGTGAATAAGCAGAGCAGATCGATGAAATGAAAGGCCAGACGAGGATCAGGATCACCAAGCAAAACCGCAGCTGGCAGTGCCGATTAAGAAAAAAAAAATAAAATAAAAAGAAAAAACACACGGGTTTTCAATCAACTTAACACCAAATATCTACATCGTGAGAGAGAAGCAAACCCCTAACACAACTCCACAGGACCTAGCCACAATTAAACCACGGAAACGATGCAAAATATCAACAGAAGAAAAACAGACACAGCCACTTCGTTTCAATGTCAACATCCGAGTCCCCAAGTGTGTGTGTGTGCATGTGTGTGTGTGTGTGTGTGTGTTCAAGTTTGGATTTCCCTTACAACCCTCCCGAACATGGAGCACCTCTCCCTGAGCTGTCCTTGACGAAAGATCGAAAATGACTCAAAGACAGCACGAGAAGTGAACGGAAATGTGGTTGCAAGGAAGGCATGAGGAATGCCAAGAAGCGCAATAACGAAGAGCTGGAGAAAAAAAAAAAAAAAAATTCTTTCTGTCCATTCTTGTCTTTTTCTTTTTTTTTTTTTGTTGACATGGCGAAGCTTTAATTTATGGCGAAATGTCATTAAACACATGCGAAAGAAAAACTACTGTATCTGTTCGTGTGTGTGTGACTGTATGAGTGTGTGTGTGTGTGTGTGTGTGTGTGTGTGTGTGTGTGTGTGTGTGTGTGTGAGCGTGTGTGTGTGCGCGCGCGCGTGTGTGTGCGTACGTATGTATGTATGTGTGTGTGTGTGTGTGTGTGTGTGTGTGTGTGTGTATGCGCGCGCGCGCGCGCGCGAGCGTGTGTGCGTGTGTGTGTGTTTGTGTGTGTGTGTGTGTGTGTGTGTGTGTGTGTGTGTGTGTGTATGCGTGTGTGTGTATGCGTGTGTGTGTGTGTGAGCGTGTGTGTGTGTGTGTGTGTGTGTGTGTGTGTGTGTGTGTGTGTGTGTGTGTATGGTGAGTGAGTGAGTGCCCGCGCGTGTGCGCGCGCGCGTGCGTGTGTGTGTGCGTGTGTGCGTGAGTGTGTGCGCGCGTGCGCGCGCGCGTGTGTATGTGTGCACTTGAGCGCGCGCGCGTGTGTGTGTGTTTAGAAGATTTTTCTAAGTCTTGCTTGTTGTTCAAATATGATTTCCAAGGGGGTAATTGATTTCGTTTTTTTCAGTTTACTGATACACATCTTCCCCACTAACAATACCCAATTTATAAGGTCACACTCTTCCTTTGCGGTCTGAACATCATAGCAACCAAGAAGAACTATATCCCTAGATAACGTGACAGATTTGTGTATAAAATCACTGA
>JADBJO010033527.1:0-14487 GCA_016801955.1 Conus betulinus
ACCACCGATACTTTCTAAGGGCCCAGATTGGATAAAGGTCTTCAGGACTAATTCCTGATCCTCATTGGCTCTAAGCCTTACCGAGAAGGTTAGGCGGTCCGGGACATCCATCCTTTGCTGTGACCCCAGTGATATGTAACCATAACTGTCAGGATGGGGGAGCTGTAGCCAATGCATATGATGAAAGATAATGGATCCGTACAGCATAACTCTGCCTCTGAAGAGAGTCTTTTGATCAGTGTAATGGGGGAAGCAAGCAGCAAACGGTACTTCCGATATCACCCTCAAAAGACCAATGTACCCGAGCATCCCAGCATTGGCTTATGACTCCACACACACCTGACGGAGAATCAAAATGTGTTGATAAGCTCTTGTGTATTATCATAGTGTTTGCTGCAGAGAATTTTATTTAGGGAATGGCACCGGGTATCGACGCTCAATTGAACTGGAATGCCAGCCCTTAGCAAGAATGCGCTGTCCCTGTGTATTTGCCGAATGAGGGGTCCTTACACCAAATTCGTAATGCTGTTGTCATTCTGAGTCCGATGGTCGGAGTGGGCGTCGGCCAGCACTATCCGGAAAAAAGACGGAGAAGTTCTGCTGTGCATCATTACCGATCCCCTAAGATTCCCAGTAAAGCTACTTTCCCGTTACCGCTGGTAGAAACTCTTACTCTGACTGGGAGCACTTGTTTTCAAGCTGGATGCCAACATGCGTACTGGCACTTCGGTCAAGAAAGCTTGACAGGAGACACTTCCTTCTTACCACTACGGTCTATTGGAACATTTCTGATGGATTTGGGCTCACCAGCGCCAGCCACATCTCACAGCGTGTAACCTTATCCGCAGTTCTGACTGGAAACAATGTGCTCGCGTTCCTGGAACACATATTTGGTGTTAGTTTAACAGCTTCTGCAGATTCAGTTGCAAACTTGTAGGGGGCGCTGAAGGTTGTCGAAGCATGTTTTAAGCTCAAGCCAACTAAGTGCTTTTCTCTTCCACCGAAGTTTGAGTTCCTCGATGCATGTGTCAGCAAAAATTGCAAATTGCTATGTCTGACCGGACATCAGACTGTGAGTGCGTCCCGTTCGATCTTCAAAAGGTGTTGAACGGTTCTGGCTTCGCGTACATCGCATGTTCATGCGACGTCCAACTTGCAGCGTTGCGCTTAGTCCCTTGTAAACTCACGAAAAGAACAAGTTCTCTTGGGATTAGGAAAGCAGTATTCCTTGAAAATCCTCTGCAGAGTGTTGCCGACCTCCTGTCCTGGCATTGCCAAACATCACGGATCCTTTGTATTGGCACAGATCTAGTGATTTGAGCACTTCCCGACGGCGGTTTCTGAGTCAGATTCAAGGTGGGTGTGGAGACTGATTGCGTACAGCTATTTCCCCCCACTCCTGAACAGAGGAGGTACTGTACAACCCATGATGAATTTTGATATCGTGAGTTACCAGCATTTCCAGTACTCCTTCTTTAGGTACTTTCACTGTCCGTGACCGACCATTCAAGTCTTACTGGCTCCTTCGAGTTTAAACACCCACAGGAAGTTGGCGCCTATAGGATGGAACTTTCCCAGTTCCATATGATTTGTCCACATCAGCCAGTGCCAAAGCATCAACCGCAATGCGCTGTGCCCAGGATTCCTGATTGCTTTGAACCCCTTGTCCATCTTTCGTGTGCTGGCCTTTCCGGCCTTAAGAGTCTGCCTTTTGTGGGAGTTGCAAATACTGCAGGATAGCTGACGAACAGTGTGGGGAGTTCATTCAGGCTGTGTACGAAGCCCGGGGCCTGACGTAAGGAAGCCTGACAGTTTCGTCTCCCGAGGAAAAACGGGACCCATCGATGATGTCCTAACAGTAGCTACGCTGTGGTGGGCCCTCTATCGCACTAGTCACGGGAAGGGTGCCATGAGGTTTCCCCAGTCATCATGACCGTGTACCTTCTCCTTTGCAAGGGATACCATGGGGTTTACCAGTCATGATGGCCGTGTACCTCCTTCGCGACAGATGGTAATGCGCATGACAGTGGCCAAATTCCTTGCACGTTCCCAAACTCTTGCTTGCCCATGCTCCAAGCAAGCATGACAGTTGACCAGTCCCTCGTGCGGTCCCAAAAGGAGGAAAGCATGCCAGTTCCTGCGTGCAAATTGGGTTTCACCTGAAGGGCGTTCCGGGCTCTGTGAGTACTGCCAGTTCTCTGGGATGTCCGGACCACCCTGCCAGTCTTGTGCCGAGTATGCCTGCCGGTTCTCTGGTCCCCACCCACAGGGTGAACCTGACAGTTTTCTGGCTCGAAGGGGCCTGTCAATTTTCTGGCACACTCGAAGGATGCACCTGCCAGTTTTCTGACACATCCTGAACGCCACAGTACTTCAGTCTGAATCGGCCAATCCTTGGTTTCACCCCTGGGTGAAAAAAGCCCCAGGTGTTCATCAAGGTCACACAGGAGGCGGATGACCATCACGAGTACGGAGAGATACTGTCCCTCTGGACAGCCATAAACCTCACTGTGCCTGAAAAGGCAGGGAGAAGTCTTGCCGGTCTCAAGGACTTTGAAACTGCAGCACTGATGGCGTAAGCTTTGAGAAGATCGGAATTTCTGGATGGACAGGTGCATCTGAGGACCTGCAATGTGCGACCTAGCACAAGAGGCTACCTCAGAGATCCCTGTTCGTGCTGGGGGTTTACCGATCATGAACTCCGGCGAACAGCACAGGGGAGATAAGGAGTTTACAACCCTGGTTCTCCAATACCTTCAAGGGGGACAAACCCGATGAAGGGAACTCTTCTCAGCTTTCGCCAAGTGCAAATTACACTGGCTGTCAGAGAGATGTTCCTGCTTAAGGAGACTTGCTATCAGGCGCAAGCCGGATTCCAAGGTTTGGTAGTTCCCGCTTCCGTCCGAACAAGCAATACAATGGCATCATGACCTGCATCAGCAGTCACACAAGGTGTGCGAGCACTAAGCTAGACTGAAGAGAAATTTCTTTTGGTTTACTTTGCTCGCGATGTCCAGGCCTATGGTGCCGTCCTGTAACGTTTGCAGTCGCAACAAAAAGAACACGAGGTATGGAAAAGTCCCATTGACGGAGTACCATGCAGGGGCCCCGATGAACGTGGCCATATGGACTTCATTGACCCCCTGTCCCAGGTGGGACAACACATTGAATGATCACTGCCTCATGATGGACCAATTCCCAAGTGGGTAGAGTGCGTGCTTTCCCATCATCAAAAGCCGCCGAAACAACTGTTTACAGCAAAAGCTGCAGTAATATTATTTTTCTCACTTTTGGTTGCCCCGTTCGAGCTGTTCATCGGACCAGGGAGCAATTTTGAAAGCAAGCTGTTTCGCGGCTTTGGTGCCAAGCTGTCAAACTTCACAAAGCCCGAACAACGCCATATCGTCCCTGCGTCAAATGGTCAGTTGGAGCGGTACCGCCGCACGTTGATGGATGCCTAATACGGTGCTTCGTGGGAAAGCACAGAACAAGTGGACGAACACGTGCAGCATATAGCTGGAGCTATCCGGTCCTCTGTAAACCGTACCAACTTGGCTTTACCGCTAACATGTTGATGTTGGTGAGGGAATGGAACATAGCCCGGCGCGCTGATGTTCCCATGCTCCCGGCCAGAGGTTTGAGAGTGAGGACGAGTATGTGTCCCACTTGGTCCAGTCCTTGCAGGATGCCCACAAAGCTGCAAGACCTCCCTTCGGATATGAAAAAAATTATGATCTCAAGATCTTGTGAAGACCATATGCCGAAGGTGATGTCTATCTCTTGGACAGGGCTGTAGTTGTGAAGGGTACATGCAGGAAAACTCTGTTCGCCTCGGAAAGGTCCGGGGTCCTCTTGAAGAAGCTGTCTGCCTACCTGTATCAGGTCCCAACTCCGTACTCGGTCTTCGTGACGATCAGACCGGCTCTGATGCCGTGCAGAGAATCACAACTGCCTGCATGATCCAGCGGTTCAAGTCACATCCGGAAGAGGAAGAAGTATTGCCGGAGGATGGGATCAGGAAATTACTGCATCTGCAAGCAGTAGTGGGCTGGACGTTTCATAATCCAATGCGACTGCTGCCGGGAGTGGTACCATGGATCGGGTGTCAACGTTACCGCCACTGACGCACTTTGATATTGACAAGTACAAGTGCAGAGCTTGCAGGCAGTGAACTTATTAGTCAGGAGTTCTGTTTCAGGATGGCCTCTGGAAAACCAGTTGCCCTGGAGCGCGCTGGTAATTTTCAGCAGCAGGTCGGCTGTTCCCGCATACCGATCAGTTGGTGCAGGACCTCTGGCTCACTAAGGAGGCGTCCGAGAGTGAGCGTGAAACATGCTTGCTCCGGATGGTCGCTGTCGCCAGCAGCGAGGTGACCCTTTCTCCAAAAGTGGCTGAAGAAGGTTGCCTGAGCGGTGCAGACGTACCAGCTGCGGAGTGATCAGTGGATCACAGAACATGTGGCGCCTGTCACTTCGTGGTCCTGGCCGCCTGGGCAAGTCCAAAACAGCCCTCGGAACAATTGGGGTGGAGGGGGAGGCGCGCCTTGACTCCGCTTTCTGACTGACCCCAATTGGAATGCCATATTGAGCGGGCCTCAAGGGATGAGCCTTCCTGGGGTGGGGTGTATGAGCATTCGGACATACTGAGCGTAATGGACACTGGGAAGGTATTCCTAGGGGTGCTCTCCCAACTGCGGTCGCCCATGAAGACTTTCCCAGGAAACACCAGACTACGTACGCTGTCCGGAGCTCTATCTCATGGAAGTGGTGTTCCGGAGTGGGGACTCCGGGAAGTCTAGATAGCGCCTCGCAAGCTGGCAGCCTCAACACGTCGGGAGGCTCTGAGCAAGGTTCCTAAAGCTGGCCCAGCAGAAAGTGGACTGCATTCACCTCCCGTACTTTCTTGAGGACTGCGAGTGAGGAGGCGGCGAACACTTCTCGGCTTCGACCCGGAGGAGGAGGAGGAGAACAGGCTAAAAAGGCTAGGCTATTCCAGTGCCCACCTTCACTCCTTCGGTCAAGCGAGGGGAGGACGTCCCTGTAGCCAGTCACACTCGGCCAGTCGAGTCTCGGGAGGAGGAGTGTATGGTGCCGGCTGCGAGTGCCAGTAGGGGACCTGAAGGTGCATTCCTTCAGCATCACATCCCTGGAATTTTCGATGAAAGGCTGTCCCCAACGTCAGAAAATGTGCTAAGTGGTGCGTAGGAAGGCGTTGCTGCAGGCCGTGGACTGGCTGATTATGTCGTCTGGTCGCTGGGAGGACTTGGTTTCGGTTCCTCAACATGCAGCGTCTCCTGTCCACCCTGAAAGATGCACGCATCTCGGATGGGCAGAGGGAGGCTATGACAGCTTTCTGTCAGTACATTGGGGAGCCGGTGCCGACTACCTTCCAGTTGTACCCGGCAGAATCGGCAGCCGTGTTGGTCCATTGGAGGGTGGTGCTGCTTTCTGGTGGCGTGGATGGATCACCAGGAGAGTGAGTACTGGCGGAAACACTATCCGACGCCGGAGGCCTTTGAGCTTGCCCAAGCAGCCATGATACCCAAAACCCAGTTCCCGCGGGCATTTGATACGCATTTCCACCTGGATAGAACTATCCGGTCTATGCAGCTCCCGCTGGACTCCAACCCACAGACAGTGCTGAATGGGACCTTTGTGAGGATGAAAAAACGGGTCCGGTTGGTAGGAACTTGTGCCGCCTCCTGTGATTCCGTCTCCTACCCCTCCTCCGAGGATCTCGCCCGGTACCCCTGAGGATATGGTGGCAGTGGTTGGACTGCATCCAAAGCATTGTTCAGAACTGCCCTGGTCGAGATATGATCAAGTCCTTTTTAAGCTGCAGGAACTTGTCTCATCGCCACGGGTGGCTGCTGTGGGCGAGGTTGGACTTGACCAAGCATACCAATTGAGACCTGGTCCCAGCAAGCTGTAAATCTCCACAGGATTCTGCCCTTGGTTTTCACCCCACCATGTTCGTGCTGCATTGCCGAGGGATGCCCAGAGATGATGGGGCGGAGGCCTACCTCCAAACGCTGTGCCTGGTCGGATGGCTGTGCCCTTGGAGCAGCGTGTCTATATGCACTGCTTCACGGGTGATGAGAACGTCCGTGACCAGTGGGTGGCGGCCTTCCCCAATGTCCATTTTGGTTTTAACCCGGCTGGCCAAATCCTTTAACTGGGGAACAGGCCAAAGCACTGGGTGGGATGGACCGGGGCCGTATCCTGCTGGAGACAGACGCTCCATATTTCCATCCAGAAAGACCCAGTGGTCTGCACCCAACCATCTCTTCCAGGTGGCTGAGTGTGTTGCACCGATGCTGTCAGTGCCTGTGGGGGAGCTACTGGACGGACTGCCGACAACGCTCTGCGTCTCTACAGCTGTTAAGGCCGCGCGGATGCTAGCTGGACCTGGGGTCTTGCGAGGGAACTACACTCACTAAAGCTTTTCTCAAAGTCGGCGGGAGTGTAGTGACGCACGAATGCAGTGGGCATATGCACCCGGTTCACTATCGGAACCGGAAGGTGCACCTCGCATGAGCAATATTCACTTAGCAGACGACAGGGCGAAGACTAGCGGGGCATTCGACTCGCACCCCCAGCAGTCCACATCACCTCAAGCAGCCAGCTCCAGACTTCAAGAAACGTCTACACCATCCTCTACAGCTACCCAAGCCGACGCCCGTCCCTATGCCAAGCAGCGAGTGACACGAGGCGTCGTCCTGTGACAACATCGACCGTTGACCGGGTTGCGGACTGCAGCCACTTTCCCGCGCCCAGCCAACTACCTGACAGACCAGACGTGGCATTCAGCCTTCCTCTGGTCACACCATCAGCTGTTGACCCTCTGACATGAGCGAACGGCTTGACAGAGTGCGTCTCAGACCGACCACCACATGCCATTCCAGCTACTGAAGGGCGAGTTGCACTGTATGCGTGTGTATTGTGTGTGTGTGTGTGTCTGAGAAGTAGTTACGATACTAGGAATAAGTTAAAACACTGGATAGACAATGTCACACTAAGCCACCCTTCTAAAGTGTAGGGTAAACACTTTAGAACACGTCCATGACGTCCAAAGAATCACGAAACTAAACACTATGCAAGAATATTTCACCCCTGCACAACACATGGGAGTGTTGGACAAAGAAAAGTAACCAGCCACCGTGGCCTAGTTGTTAGCATCGCGGACTCCTGGCTGGAATGGGTTCGAGTCGCAGCAGCGTCAGGCGGAATTTTTTGTCTCGATCGGCTCTACCCAGATACGAGTTTGCTACGGGCTCAACTGGGAAGACTGTGGGACCACACAGTCAAGTTTCATCCACTTAGTAGATGCGTGAAAACATCCTGACCAACACTGCAGGTGTCTATATCTGGGCCGGGATATAATTATAAACAAACAGTAGAATACAGCCCTGCCATGCTGTCTCAGAACCGAATGGAAATCGTAGCATCATCTTAATCATCCTCATCGATCAGCATTAAAGTCCTCCAATTCTGTGACTCATCATGCCTGCTCTCATGGTGACTTCACTTTCGATGTCCCTTCCACGTCTGTGGCCTTGGTTTGGTTCCGTCGGGGTCACTGGTATCGGCGAGTCCTAGGGGCTGTCTTGGACGAACGTGGTGGCGCTCTCCGGAGGGAGAGCCCACTCAAGCCTTCTCCGATCGACAATTATTGTCGTCTATAGGGGGCTTAGAAGTGGTGTCCTGCTTATGTTGGATCAGCACAGGTGCCACTAAACACCACCGACGTGACTCGGCAGCAGTGCAGCGTCTTCTTCGCTGGGTTGCCACTTGAACAGCATGACATCGATTGCTCCCTGTGGCTTGCCGATGCCGGGCTTGCGGCGGGGCCGGCAGGGCTGCGGTGTGTGCGAGACTGAGCGGTGTGGGTGCAATGCCACTGATGTGGCACAGAAGACAGGATAAAAAAAAGGAAAGTAAATAAAAGCTCGCCACCACTCTCCGTGTATTCTGTTGCCTTCTCCTGGTCCATTCTTATGCTCCCCGTTTTCCACGGTCGTTAATGGGCGAGTGTCATGCCCCTGGTTGACAAAAAACATCATATTTTCTGTGACTCACTAAAATTCGTGAAATGATTTTGATTTAACGAAGTATCTGCATTATGTTATCTTGCAATCTAACAATGTTTAGGGTAATACATATCATAAGAACACCACCTAAAGGCTTTCAAATAATACATCGTGCAGTATCCTTTTACGCTCCATTATCAGTTTTACATAGCTGAAGCAAAGATTGCTAACAAGTGGTCGATTGGATATTTGGTGGAGAACAGTTAAACAACGAATGGTAAACCAGTGACTCATTAACTTACAAAAAGATAAAAGTTTCTCAGCCTCTCATCTTTGTGTGTGTGTGTGTGTGTGGTGTGTGTGTGTGTGCGTGCGCGCGCTCCTATGTGTGTGTGTATGCATTACAGTGTGTTTAGGCAAGCGGATAGTAGGTATTTGCTTCCAGTTCAAAGCTGTGGGGGTAGAGGATCACTTTGAAAAATCGTGGTCAGTGGTATATTCATACAATTCTTAATACTTTAAAGCATGGGATGGAATCCACACATGCATTATGTTGCAATGGATGCGAAACGAAACGCAAAAATGTTCGACATCCATCCCGCCTCCAACCTAATCCCCAACCGCTTTTCCTTCATCCTCTACCACGAGAATCTTATTTGCACTGTTCTTGCAAACTGTCATCAGGTCTCAACATACGTTTCCTCTTTTTTCTTCTCAATGCGTGTGCTTTGTTGGTTAAAAGTGTGTGTGTGTGTGTGTGTGTGGTGTGTGAGTGCGTGAGCGTCATTATGTGTGTGTGCGTGCGCGTTTGTGTGTGCGTGCGTGTGTGTGTGGTGTTTTTCAGTGCGTACTCTGTACGTGTTTTGTATGTGGGCACGTGCGTGTACATTGCATACAGATGTGTGTAGTGGGAGCAGATTCACGAGAGAGGGGGTAGCGAGGGGAAGATTTTGGGGGGGGGGGGGTAAAAGAGGAAAGCATGTTATCGGGGTTCTCTTGAAATTAGTCACCTATCTTAAAGAAAAAAAATTGTGTGTGAAATACAGTGCCGACACTCTCAGCAGAAGAAATGGAGGAGGAAAATGGAAGCTTGGAGCCAAGCAATTTCCCCCTTTTACACCTGTTTATAATCTGTAAAATGTTTCTTGCATCGCTCTTGAAACTGGTTTCAATGTTGCATTCTCTTCCACCCCTCATTACTTGATCCCATTGCAAACGCAAGTTTCTAAAATAAACTATTTGAATTACCCCTGGAGGGCGGTGTTATACCTTATACAGTCTGGTTTTGAAGCCCCGACGATTCTTCTTGGTCACTGTTTCATTGGCAGACCCGTCAGAGGAATTGGTGCGTCCTCTGAAAACCCCAAGGCACCGGCACATCGCCGCACTCTCTGGCCTGGCACTGTCTCTCAGGTCGGCATGGCTTGGACATTCTTGTAGGGACATGCCGTGCCGTCTCCGATCATCTCACTTGCCGCTTACACTAAACCGTATGAGAGGCGAGCATTAAACCAACGAAAGAGGAGGAAAATTAAACATTGTGACACAAACTGATTGTAAACCCTGTAGTGGAGGATTCTAAACTTTAAGAGGAAAATAAAAAATGAGACCATTAAAACTTTAAAAAAAAAAGACACTGAACCACATAAAGGACCCTAAACGTTGTGAAATGAGGAATGTAAGCACAACTCCCCCCCCCCCAAAAAAAAAAAATATATATATACCCCACACACACACACACACCAAGTATGAAAGGGGCATCTAAAACCTCTGGGAAAATAACGCCAAGCCCTAGAAAAACCTGAAACTACACGTAAGCAAAGTGTAACCAATTGCCATGAAAGAGGTGTCCTGAACCTTTGAGGGAAGAGAACAGTAAAGTCTGCGAACAGAAGAAACCAAGCCGCCCAGAAGGACAACACTCGCTACTCAAAAAGGATACTCAACCTATGAAAAGACACTTAAACATGAGCATATAGTGTCCATAAACACTAAACATTTGAAATGTGACAGCAAATGTACTTTAAGAAGGCAGCAGAACTATGAAAGGATCCACATGTCAAAACGCTGCCACAGGGTTCCGTGTATTAAAGGATAACTCGGCTCAGGAGGTACCAGGTGCGCACTAGGGAATATTTTCTGGAAGAGCTCTACGGACATCCTTAACATTCGGCCTGCAGCTTATGCGTCCACGTTCCAGATACTTAAAACAGGAGACCTGCAAGCGCAGCTGAGTTTCTACCATCAGAAACAAGGAGCTGCCATGGGTTCGCCAGTATCTCCAGTGGTAGCCAACCTGTACATGGAACATTTTGAAAAAGTAGCCCCTGAGACCGCTGCCAACCCTCCCAGCATGTGGTACCGCTATGTGGATGACACCATGACCCGCATACAGGAGACGGAGGTGACAGCTTCACCACTCACCTGAATTCCATCGATGACAGTATCCAATTCACTTTCGAAAACTGAAGTCGAAGGAAGATCCCGTTCCTGGACACACTCATCACCCGAACCCATGACGACAGGGTGGAGACCACCGTCTATAGAAAACCCACCCACACTGACCAATATCTGAACTTTCACTCTAACCACCCCCTCCAGCACAAGAGAGAGGTTGTCAACACCCTCATGCACAGAGCCTCTGTACTGTGTTCCACTAAGGAGGAAGAGCTGAAAAGAAGAAGAACACATCAAGACTGCCTTTCCGCTAATGGATACCCTGCATGGATGTGGGACAACCCTCGAGTTCGCCTACCCTTCTTCTACAGATACGGACAGTGTGAAAGTGGGATCCCTTACATTAAAGGAGTCTCAGAGCGTCTAGCCAGGACCTTCCAACAACATGGATGCAAAGTGTTCCACAAACCCACCAACTCCCTACGCCAGCAACTGACCCATGTCAAAGACAAAACGGACCCCCTCAAGCAGTGTGGTGTAGTGTACCAGGTAGGGTGTCAAGACTGTACCCATATACTACATTGGCGAGACAGCAAGACCACTCACCACCCGTCTACAGGAAACACCAAAACCGATCTACTTCTGCCATACATGAACATCTACAAGCCACAGGCCACAGTTTCAGCCCCCAAGAAACCAAGATCTTATCTACAGAGCCCTTCCTCACACAAAAAGAAAAGTTAAAGAAGCCATCGAAATTAAGACCAGACGCCCCAGCCTGAACAGAGATCAAGCCACACTCTCTCCTTTCATCAGGTTTAGCATCCCCCGGTTTCGCATGGTTAAGAATGATCTTTCCATCATGCCTCATTTCTCCTTATCTCAACCGCAATGGAAATCGAATATTTTGCACCGTACTGAATGCAAATCAATAATGTTGTAATAATCCCCCTCCCCCTTTTCTCTGTTCCTATTGTTCTCGAATACGAGTTTGTAGTCAATTATGTTCTATCGGTGTTTAGTGAAAAAATATTTTCCTCAGCATTAAGTTACCAAAGAACTGACAGCCAATTTCCGGCAACAGACTAGTCAAGTTTGTAGTTTAAAATCGGCAGGAGAAAAAGCCGTAAGGCATGGAGAGGTGGTGTGGGGAAATGCAGGGAGGGAAGGAGGAGGGGAGTAGACAGTTTTGAGATCCACTCGTGCAACGCCTAACAAAGGCGGAGATTGGTCTACAAAGAAACCATTTAGAAAAAAAGCAAAAGCCCACAAAGTCCTAAAATCAAACAAATCATTGTAACTAAATCTATCTGGCTACCTACCTGCCTATTATTATCTGCATTGCAGGAACAAAACTCACCAGTTAAATACCAACCTAGCAACTGCTTCAAAATACAAATTTTCGCACTTCCAACCATCGCTAGATGTCTATATAGCACTTGGGTGGTGTTGTGTCATGTGAATCCTTCCCGAGACGTTGTATTTCTTGGTGAGGATGGCAATTGTCTGTGGAAGACGTTACAACATGGTTCTCGATAGGCCATACTAAATTCTCGGAGAGTGGTCACTCTTTATGGCCTGCCCAAAAGAAAAAGCCTTAGATAAATTCTGACGAAGAGGTCACCAAACCATGAGAAAGAATAAAGTATATCAACGAAAGGCTGCACCAAAGCCTTTAGTTCGTAAACAGTGAAATCAAATAGGACACTAAAAGCCATTTAATCTCACGAGAGAATACTCTAAAAATCTGTGAATAAAGACTAAAACTCAAAGTCCTTGATCAATTACATTCATCCCAAAAAAGCTTTATCTCTAACTCTTGGGAGAAGAAAACGCTCAATTACGCGAAACGGGGGATGCTAAACGTGATGGAAGAAGAGAGAAGTATCTTTCGACAAGTCGCTAGAAGCTCTATGGAGGAAAACACTTTAAAACATGAAACGGTACAATAACCCTACAAAAGAACGACCATAAATCCCTAAAGGAAAGGACACACAAACCATTAAGAGACGAGGCCTTATCGCACTCTGATGATGGCATCCGTCGATCTTGAGGACGAATGGTGTTCGCCATGGATCAGTCAGATGTGGAGTGATGCGTCTGCTGTAGCTTGAAAAGCCCGATCGAGCGGCAGACTCTGTTGCAGTTTGCTGGTGAAGTCTCGGTCCATGAGTGTCTGTTGCTGCCGAGCGATCCCTTGCCGTCAGCGGTGCCTCCATTCTTCCCACTGGGCCTCCTCCTCTGGCTGCTGCTTGATTGAATTGCTGCCTTGACCCACCAGCTGACCCGGTCTGAGATGCGCTGGTCTCCACGTCTGCTGGGTCAAGGCCTGCCTGCCCGCCGTCACGCTTATTTCTGTAGCGAAGGGCGGGCCGTCCTGTGGGCTTGGAGCCTCTAGCCAGGCTCGCCGTACAGCAATGTCCTTTGGGATGCGACCGTGGTAACATGCGGCTGACAGGGCTAAACCAGCATAGGCGTATCTGCGTCAGCACGAGCGAACATGCTAAGAATCCCTGCCTAGGCAAGTAATGCACAGGAGTCTTCTGGGCAGCACAGATGGGTAGTCGTTCAATCTGCTTTCTTGTCGAGAACACAGCATCTATGCTTCGCTTCCGTAGAGAAGAGTGCTCACAGCACGCAGGTTTGGTGCACTTTTAGCTTTGTGTTTGACGTTAGCTTGGTGTTGGTCCCAGACTCTTTGCTAACGGCGGGCATCGCTGACACTTGCCGATCCGCACCTTCAGCCCGGGTCCAGCGAGAGGTTACTGAGATGTTAACAACCAGTTAAACCAAGTCGCTGACGTCCTTTGGCCCATTATACGTTTTTAAGCCGATATAGAGGCTGAACTAGTGCAAGCATCAACGAAGCAGGTGATGAGCTTTAGCGATTCCTCGGTGTGGACGGTGTGTCGTGTGAAGAACATCTCCGCCGATGACGACTTTCGCACCTTCGTGCTTTACTCGAGGCTGCAACGTGAAGAGGCTTCCGTCACTCCTTGTGTGGAGAAGATGCCGTCTTCTGAATGTCGGAAGGGCAGCGCGCAGCAGAAGACGCCGACGAGTGTTGGAGCGAGCACGCACCCTTGTTTGACACCACCTTGATGGGAAGCCGTCACTCCGAAGATGAAACCATCGTACTGGACAGTGCCATTCATCTCGTCCTGGAAAGACGTGATCATTTTCAGGAGGCTTGAGGGGACAACCAGTCCGATGTAGTAGATGAAGGACGCCTGACCTACTAATCGAGTTGAACGCCTTGGTCAGATCATGAGGCGATGAACCAAGGGTCGTCTTGCACGCGGCACATCTCCTTGTAGCTGCCTCAGGGGAGAATAACATGTCGATCGTCGACCTCGCACATCTATGCCTCTGGGTACACCTCGTTCGGCGAGTAGTTGCCAACTGTTGAGGACGGACGCCCGGGGCGAAGGCTTTAGTAACAATGCTGAAGGATACTCCACGATAGTGCAGACGCTACAATTCCCTTTGTTCTTGTATAGCATGATGATGTTTGCATGCGCATGTCTTGGGGTACGGGTCGCTTCCGCCAAACACTGTAGCAGAAGCTCATGGAGGCCGACTTTAGAATAGAACTCTCCTTGCGGCTTTCATAACTTCTGGCGGAATGGCCGTCGCTACCGGACCTTTACCACAGGCTAGCGCGTCGATGGCCTTGCCAAGTTCCTCAATGGTGCGTGGGGCGTCGAACGCTACCATGTCAGGGGCAGGGAGGTGATGTGCTGAAGGCTGTGGTCATGGACACGAGTTTTCCCTGGAGTATAGCTCCTGGTAGTATTCCATCCATCTCTCCATCCGTTTGCTGCAGTCGATGATCTCCGAATGCAGATTTTAGAGACGATCTTGATGGCCTATGCCGAACCTTTCTTCATGCTTCGCACATGGCGTGGTTGGCCGCAGTCAGCGGGAGATTGAAACCCGCCCCTTCAGCCATACACTGGCGCTTTCCCGCCATCCGCCTGGGGCGTTTCTCGAGATTTTTCGGATGCGTCAGCGTTTTTTTGAGGGTTCTTCTTTTGTGATCTTGTAGTTCGGCTGCTAGC
>JADBJO010033528.1:0-14486 GCA_016801955.1 Conus betulinus
CGGTCCATGCTCCATTTTGGAAACATGCTTGTAGAATTTACGTTGGATGCCATGGAAACACGTTTGAAAGTGGAAAGGGCCTGGAATCGTCTGAAAAAGAGGCATCATATACATGAGTCAGATCAAGTTGAAGAGCACATCCAACCAGAGTGTAGTAGTAGTACAGCAGCACCAGCAGCATCAGAAGTCAGTATTATTAGAGTAACAGCAGCATGGAGTAATAGTAGTTAGTAGTAGTTGTAGTAGTAGTAGTAAGTAGTATTAACAGCAGCAAAACTATAGTTTTAGTTAGTAGTAGTAATAGTAAGTAGTAGTAGTAGATTTAAGTAATAGTAGTAGTAGTAGTATATTAGTAGTAGAATGCGTAAAGCAGCATCAGCAGCAGTAAGCATATTTTGTGGTGGCAGTGGCAGTAATGATGACTTATACACAGTAATTGCAGAAGCAGCAGCTGCAGTAGATGAGGCAGTTGGCTGCAGTGTGGTGGCAGCAACCCTGGCCGGCCAGCAGAAGCCAAGCAGCAGCTAAACCCGAGCAGCGTTGTAGTATAGTAGCAGCAGCAGCAGCAGCAGCAACAGGAGCAACACCAGCAGCAGCAGCAGCAGCAGCAGTAGTAGCAGCAGTATTAGTCACAGCATCAAACACCACCAGTAGTAACAGCAGTGGGTAGTACTCAGTAGCACAGCAGGCAGCAGCAGCACCAGTAGTAGTGCTAATAGTATTAGCTGAGCAGTATAATTGTAGTAGTAGTAGCAGCAGCAGCGCAGTAGTAGTAGCAGCAGCATCAGCAACCAGTATTGAATAAAAGTCAACAGCAGCAGCAGCAGTATAGTAGTAGTGGTGGTGGAAGTGGTGGTGGTGGTAGTGGTCGTAGTAGTAGTAGTAGTTATAGTAGTAGTAATAGAAGTAGTAGTGGTAGTAACAGTAGTAGTGGATACATAGCGTATTTAAATTTAGCGTACAAACAGCGCGCGCGCGCGCGCGCGCGCGCGACACACACACACACGCAACACACACAGAGGTGCACCGCATATGTGCGCACGCACACGCCACACTCATATACACACACACACTCGCGCGCGTCGTTGCCTGTTTGTTAGGCAAAAATCAATAGGCTGTGGGTAACTACTGGAAAAACGTAGTCTTATAAGATGAGTAAAAAGAGAGAAGTGGTGCTGCGTAAAGAGCAAGTACATGCGTCCAATCCAGAAGGCACTTGAAAAGATAAGGTCCCCCTCCGGACGTCTCGGTAGGGAGCTTGAAAAAGATGCGTATCAACTGAGGAGGGCGAGGACAGGATAGGAGTGCACAGCAGCAAAAGGTCAGAAAGACATTGACTGAACTTGACCTTTTCGGTGACTTGGAGCTGAAACAAAGATATTTTTATGACATTTTTTTTACTGGGATCCCATGAAAAGAACGGAGAGGACAAGACGACGTGGGTTCAGAGCATCTGAAAACTAACGTGGCAGCATTATTCTGTATTTTCTGGAATTGTGTGAAAAAGATGTTTTGGGCAGCCAGAAGTAGAGACTCACACTGATCCAGCCCTGAAAGAACACAAGCACACATTAGGGTTTGGTCCTATCTTCTAAACGAAGACTCCGAACAGAACTAATCTGGCGGAATTCTGATGTCTCTCACGACGGACAGTGAATATCTACCGCTTGAAGGATCGAATTTCATTAAGCGTAACATCTAAGTTACGAACAAACGTAAATGGACAGTGGAAGCAATTTTCATTGCTGGACAGATGTAACAAACTGAGCAGAAAGTTGTTTCTTTCTTCTTGCAAGGAAAAAAAAAATTCTATCCGGTCTTCATTGTCAGTGTGTGTATTGTGTCATCAAATTTTGGACATCAGAAATTCATTAATGTGTGGTCAGAACAGTAAGTGATGGCATGGACACTTCAATAGTCTGACAGAACTGACTACTATCGGCGAAAAGCAAGGTGGGTCAGATGGGATGGTTGTAAAGAACAAAGAGAACTGGACTAAGAGAGAATCCGTGTAGGACTGCAAGTGTTCAGGAGAAGAGATGAGGCCATGGATGGAAACAAACTGAATGTGATCAAAGACGGACGAATGACAGCAGGAGAGGGCAGTGCCAGAAATGCCAAACGGTTCTTTGCGGCGCATTAGTCACTTAAGTTGTTGATGTGAAATTTTGACCAACCGATTGCAAGAGTAGCAAGATTTGATCATTAGACAGTAAAAAAGAATCATGTGTACGGAAGAAAAGGATACTCAAACCGCACATGACTGTCGCTCGAAAGAGTGGTGGTTGGTTGCATTTGCCTCAGACTCAGAAGTGGAAACACTGGAAACTCCGTGGATTTTTTGAGACCACTTGCAGTGGCTGGATTAGAGCCAACGGTGCTTTCTCGGTTGTTTTTGCTGTGTCACTGCCTGTGTGGGTGGAAGTGTTTCCTACAAAAGTTACATGGGCGGTGAAGGATAGCTCCGAGCCAGCTGGTTCGGCAGTTGAGGATAGCTCTTCCCTGGGCTCCACTGGCACCTTCAGGTGTATCTTTGTCTTTCCACGGAGCTCATTCGGTTGTTTTTTGCAGTGCCATTGCTTGTTGCTTGAGTGGTTTCTTTGTATGGAAAATGATTTCCATTTCTAACCCTGATATTTCAGTGTATTTGTTGGCAAATTTTATAGCTTGGCGAGCAGCTCTTCATCTATAGATGGATACAAATCTACTACATCAAATGTTATAAAAACTGGATTTTCTGCTGCTCGTTGAGTTTTTTTTAAACCATTGTATAACTTCATATGTATTTTTCCAGAGGTTGAATTCGGTGTTCTCTCTTACATTTTAATCAAATTAAAAAATGCTTACATTTTAATCAAATTTTTAACAGATGCCGCTCCCACACTCGGTTGAGCACTTTTCAAAAAATTGTTGTTGGTTAACACACCATTATATATATATATATATATATATATATATATATATATATATATATTATATATATATATATATATATATATATGTGAGGTTCTTATATATATATGTGATTTTTTGGGAATTGTTTAAGAAAAACGTGCCAAGACAAGCAAATATGATTTCCTTACCGGCTATTCTCTTAAACAGACTGTTGTAGTCACTTTGTTCCTGATCCTCGTAGATAACCTGGATGGCTAGATCATCTCCGTGCTTCTCTCTCAGCTGAGCTGGACAAAGGCATAATTTATTTTCATGAGAGATGATATATGACTGTCTTCTTGGTACCTTGATATATAAATTTACGTAGGGAGAATAGAAGAGCACTGCATTCGTGTAAGAAAAAAATACCACTGAGATTTCATAACTAGATAGGCTTACCATTGCCACTATAAACACATTCATTACGGGCTAAGATACAGTGATAACTGCCACTTCTTTATTATGATAACCACCATCCTTAATGATAATAGTAATAATGCTGATAATGATAATAATGATAATAATGATAATAATAATAATAGCAATAATAATAATAACAACAATAACAATAATAATGATGATGACAATAACAATAATGTTAAAAATAGCAACAATAATGATAATGATAATGATAATAATCATGATGATGATAATAATAATAGTAATCATGATAATGGTAATAATAATAATATCACCATCATCAGCATCAGCATCACTACTATTATCATCATCATCATCATCATCATCATCATCATCATCATCGTTACTATACCGTTATCATTATTTTTAACTCTAAGTAGATAGAATAAGTGTTTTTTATGTAAAGCGGATATCTTCTGAACTGCTGAATAGTTTTTACTTCAAATTTGGTCTGCAGTCAGATTTAAAGCTGATGACATCAAACACTTCGTTTTATGCTTATTTGTTTGTGATTCTGGCCGAGGGAAAACAGGCTTCTTTCGGTTGAAGAATTCCTAGTGATTTGTGACCTTTACAATACATAACGAGTAAATGAGAACAAATGTTTTTTCCATGCCGGACGATACGCAAGGAACGCGTGTCATTCCATGGCAACACTGCCAAAATTCTGTTGCTCGCAGTCTCAGCTGATGATTATACATAGCTAAAGATTACACACAGGCCTAAATATAAGTCATGAATCAGAGAGTGTGTAAGAATATCCGTTGACCTACATGTAAATCTGGAATCAAAGAGTGTGTGTATGCCCAAAGGTTATCCAAAGGCCTAATTATAAATCATGAATCAAAAAGTATGTAAGATCATCATCTTCAAGTCTACATGTAAATCATGAATCAAAGAGTGTGTGTAGGACTAAAGATTATCCATAGGCCTAAATATAAATCATGAATCAAAGAGTATGTAAGATCATCCTTAAGACTAC
Source organism: Conus betulinus (assembly GCA_016801955.1). Taxonomy (NCBI): domain Eukaryota; kingdom Metazoa; phylum Mollusca; class Gastropoda; order Neogastropoda; family Conidae; genus Conus; species Conus betulinus. Next base: position 4,337 of record JADBJO010033528.1, read on the forward strand.
TTGTACATGACGAATCAAAAAGTGTGCATAGGCCTTAAGGTTATCCATAGGCCTAAATATAAATCATGAATCAAAGAGTATATGAGATTGTCCTTATGGGTACATCTAAATCATGACTCAAAGAGTGTGTATTACTATACATCCTTGGCACGAATCTTTTACTGATGGACGTCAAAGTTGGGTTAAATTTTGGTTATTGCCCTCATAAAACGAATACCTTTGATAGAACGTGTTCATAGATGCTACAGCAGCTGGCGCTGTCAGGAGACCTTTAGTCCAGTCAGGTAGAATAACATGTGGAAATCTTGGATTCGACCCTTATGGTGGACATCATTTTTTTCCTCAATTGTTTGATGGACAGAGAACATTCTTTCCGTTTTCCTTTCATGAAAATTACCTGTCGTCACAGAACAATATAAACAATTTGACAGTCAACAGATGGACCATGAAGCTTTGTCGTGGTCAAGTTAATTATGATGAATGAAGCTCTTGCTGTCCATCCTGGGGACAAGGGTTCGAGTCTCTGTGTTTCAGTTTTGTATATTAATCTATGTTTTTACTGGCCGTTCTCCCCATTCCCTCCTCCGCTGTTTTCCCCTCCCCCCCCCTCTATCCCACATTACCTCACCCCCGTCCCCAAACACCCCATCCTCTATTCCCCTTTCCTCCTGTTTTCCTTTTTGTTCTTATTTTGTTGTTGTTGTTGTTGTTGTTGTTGTTGTTGTTGTTGTTATGCGTGTGTGTGACGAGTAGGGTTGTGGGGTAAAGGCTCTATTCCGCAAGGTAATAATAGTATCTTATTGTGTAAGGCGCACATAGAGCTAGTTTATAATGATAATAACAATAATAACGATATTAGCAATGATCATAATAATGATTATGATCATTATTACCATTATTATTATCATTGGTATTATTATTATTATTACTATTATTATTATTATTAGAATAACAACAAGAACAAGTTCAAGAGAGAGGAGGAGAATTCTTTCTTTAGATGATGATGATGATGATGATAGTAATGATGAGATGATGATGACGACGAACATGATGATGATCGACCGATCATCATCATCATCATCATCATCATCATCACTGCCATCATCATTATCATCATCATCATCATCTTTAGTCTCGTTATCATCATCATCGTTGCTGTTGTTATTGTTATTATTGCTAGTGTTAGTCGTAGCAGTGGAACTATAAATGTTGACGCCGTATTGATGTAAAACACAAAATGTATGATGCCGAGGTTAATCATCACATAAGTGACATGTGTATCATCAAACATCTTGTCTTTTGAATGGCTCTAGTTGATTTCTTTCAATTGCGGAAAAAATGAAAGCATTTCAAATACCACTATCCGTAGATAAGAACATCGGAGAAGGTATGAGAGTTTATGCACACAATAATTTTTAAAAAAAAAAGTAGTATTATCAAAAATGGAAGCAACAGTAAATGGAACACCGTGTAAAGACCTGAAAGAATCAGAGTTAAGAAAAAAGATGAAACTTACTTATAATGTCACGAATAAGAGGCATGGTACCATAACCGTCGCCACATCCCACTTCAGCAATAGTGAAGATGCCATCTTTCTTCACAGTCACAGAATCTGCAGGGAGCCAAAATTCAGGTCAAACAGCTTGCTGGAGACAACAGGCACATGGTTTTGTGTTTCTTCTTACCTCTCAAATTTCACATTTACATATTAAAACGTTGAAGGTGGGATTTGCTTAATGCTTCAAAACACATCTTAACTAATATCATATTGTGATGAGATTATTTCAGTGCAGCGAGATGTATCCAAAGCAGGTTTTTAAATCTAAACATGAGCAATGGTATCTATCACTGTTGAGGATCCTTCCGGCTCAGTTCTATATTTCATTTAAAATTTGGATGAATTTTTCCTCTTTAGTTCCAGGTGGAGCTACCCGAATATGCAGAAGGCTAAGAAATGCTTTCATAACCCACCCCACCTCCATCATTGTCTACTGCAAACCCAAACACACATATTTATATTTATGGAACACATGATAATACTACGACAACATTCTGACACATCTTGCTTTAAAAACATAGTACTATGTTAAAGCAAAACAATACAAACAAAATTCTAACGAACAAATGTACAGAATATTTATGGACAAAGAAATATTTAGAGGAATTCAATCAAAATTTAATATCTTAATGTCGAAAGTTATGAAATTGAACGTAACCCTGACATATCCTCTGAATTTGTCTATTTGCATGATAAGAAATGTGAAAAAAATGAATGATAGAAATCACCTCCAGGCAAAGTGATAATCTGATTTTTATAACTTCTCTCAAAGTTCACAGTATATAGCATTTGGCGATTTTGTGGCAACTCATAGCAGAAGGCTTCTTCTTACAGTCAGTTTGTGTCCTCTGTTTCTTTTACAAGCATTATAACATATGTGTTGTATATTACACATTATCATATCCCTCAGAATGACTTCTTCTGGAGCTCAAGGATGCTTCTAATGTCTATTTCTATAGGAGAAAGGGAGACAGGCACTCTTGCGACAACCACGAAGGAAATATCTTTCTCGTTGTCAGTAAGATTATCGCAAGAGTCACTGACCGCTTAATTACGCACACGAAGACGGTCATCCGCCAGACTTTGAGTATGACTTTAAGAAAGGGCTGTGGAACTGTTGATATAGTGTTCGCTGCGTGCCAATTTCAGCAGAAGTGTCATAACAGAACAAAGACCTACACAAAGAACGTAGAGCTGACAAAGGCCTTCGATTGCAACACCTGACCACTTTATGACAATTCTGCACAGCCCGTCAGTCATCAAGGGCTGTGTGGGTCATGGTAAAGTTGGCTGTCCTGACAGCTTCATCCCCATGAAAGGTCAATTCTACGACAGCATACGTGCTCGAATACAGTTCGAATGAGACTCCTCCGGTTCTTTTCTAATTGCAAATGGAGTCAAGCAGGGCTATGTGCCGACATCCACGTTCAGCTTGATATTCTGAACCGTGTTGTCTGCCGCCTTCTGCAATGATGAAAACACCACGATCAAGTTCAAGTATGCCGGCTAGCTCTTCAGCCAGCAGAATCTACAAGCCAAGACCCAGATAGAAGAGGACAATAAAGACCAGTCAACTGCGTGACAAAAGAAAAACTGACTTTTGAGAGCGCTGGAATGTAGGCATGAGTGGCTGAAAACGAGTTTCTGTTTATGTCGAGAACTCTTTGTGAAAAAGTCTGTTTTTGTTTTATTTGTTTATTTTCATTCCAGGTGTCGGAAAGACAGGGAGGGTGGCTGCTTTTCTCTTTGAATGAAAACATTTTTATGAATTTATTCTCGTCAACGTATGTCTTTTGCGAGATGGTTTGCGTGAATAATTTTTTACACTTTCTGCCGCGAATTAATTGAAACGGGCTTTCGGTGCGTCGTCACCTCACCTCCTAGTTCCACTCCCGTCGTTCCTCACTTACCCACGAAGGACAAGAACAGCGAGTAGACCTTTCCACAGGCTTTCTGGTGAATTCTCCAAACACCTTCCCATAGTGACCCGACGACCCTGGGTCCAGAAAGGCAGGTGCATTCCTTTCGAGCTGCAGCATTGGTAGACGCCATGGTTCATCCCAACTGGCTTCCTGCTGTCGTTTGGCTGCCTTGTTTTCTGTCATACAGCACATTGATTCTTTAAGAAAACTTGATCAGTTATTCAGTACTGATTTTCCATTGACCGACAAATCAAGCGCGCGCGCGCGCGCGCACACACACACCACACACACACACACACACACACACACACACACACACACACACACACATACACCACACACACACACACACAGAGGCGCGTACGCACTCGCGCACACAAGCACACTCGCACGCACGCTCGCAATCACGCATGCTCGCACACGCAAGACACACACACACAGAGGCACAAATGCACACATATAAACGCGCGCGCGCGCGCGCGCGCTCGCGCGCACACACACACACACACACACACACACACACACACACACATGCACACACATACACACTCTCTCTCTCTGTCCCTACACACACACACACACACACACACATGCAAGCACGCACGCACGCACACTCACGCACGCACACCATGGCGCAATGATTGCCGTGAGAATTCCCGGCTGTGGGTTGTGTGTTCGATTCCCACCAGAGCCTTTCATACTAGTGGTGTTTACCGGGCCGTGACTGGCTCCTACTCAGAGGTTACTTTGTTACGGGCTCCATTGGGAAGACTGAGACCACACAGTCGAGTTTCATCCACTAAATGGCGTCGTCTCTGAGATTATTGCTCAAATTTCCTGACCAGCACTACAGGTGCCTGTATCTCTCAGGCCTGTTTGACACCGAGATATATTATGAAAAGCAAGCATCGAGTACAGCCCTGCCACGCAGACCAGACTGCAACTCCATGGCATCGTCTTCATCACACACATCCTCATTTATCAGCACTGGAATAAAGTCTCAGATTCTGTGGTCCTTCATGCTCTGCTGTCATGGTGACTTCAGTTTTGATTGTTTTTCTTCTCCACACCCATGTCCTTGGTGACTTCGTGTCAGCATTGGACAGACGTGCTGGCGCCCCCTGGTGTGGGGGGTCCCCTTGCTCATGCTGGCTCCGCAACTGAGCAGTTATTGTTGTCAGTAAAAGGGCTTACTTGATAATGTCCTGCTTATGTTGGATAGAACAGGCGCCACTGAACACCACCGAAGTGACTCGGCAACATTGCGGTGTCGCCTCTGGTGGGTTTGCCTCATGACGACTTGACATTGACTGCTCCCTGTGGACTGCCGGTGCCGGGGCTGCTTCTGGACAAGCTAGGATAAGGGCGTGAACGGGGAGCCGGAATGAGTGGCGTGGTGGTCATGCCACTAGAGGGGCACAGAAGATGAGACCGAAAGGGTCAGGTAAGGAAATGTTGCTCATGGGCCAGCCGACCGCAAAAGGCCATATCAGGACTGTCACCACGTTGAACTCAACCCACAAGTCATTAAAAAAAAACACACACAAAAAAGCACACACACAAACCATTCACACATCTCTGATAAAATACGCCTTCTAAAAACGCATCAGAAACTTTGTTAAAAAAAATCCTTCTTCCGTAAAATCTCAGGCCAGATGAAAAATGTTAATCTCTTTCAGATTAACTTAAGGATAATGAGATCTGTTGAATGGTGGAGGCCAGCACATTGGCAACAGCTTGTTAGTCAGTCATCACAGCATTGGCAATGAATTGAGGGGTTGGTGTTCTTCACTTTGATTTTCTTGATGATGTTCCGGCCTTTTTTTTCTGGGATGTTTTTGATGTTAGCCTGGAGCAGAAGTTTCTCCAAGACTGACGTTTACTGAATTTTAAAGATGTTTCTTGTTTTGGCACGGAGTTTTTGATGGACTTGAGCGTTTGGAACTGAAGGTCTAAGAAATACCCGATGCTGAGCCCGTTTGCGTACTTTTGAGATTTGTTAGCAGTCAGAATTGAACCAAGGTGTTTTAGGCAGTTGGGGTGTATCGGAAGACATAGGAATGCAGGTTTTTGCAGACTTTATCAAAGTGTCAGAGATTCTGCTGGGTCTGGACTTCGAAAAATGTCAATTTCCTGGAGCTCCTTTGAAATGTTTGCAGCAAAAAGATTCCAGTTGGCCTTCTTATAATCAAGATGTTCTGGAACAGAGGCGTTTTTCAGTTGTTCTTGATTTTAAAAGAACGGGAAAATGATCACTTCGATGCAGATTATCATGGACAGACCACTCATTGTCCAGGACCAGCAAGGGGTCTCATATCGACAAACCTAAACACGAAAGTGTAGCTGTAGAAGAGTGGAAGTAAGCTGGAATTCCACCATTCCGGCAACAAAAATCGAACTCTGAAAAGACATCTTCGAGAAGCAGACCTACTACCCCAAAGATGACTCTGTGCACTGAAATCACCCGACAGCAAAAAGGTCAAGGAAGTTCTTCAATCAGACTGACAAGGTCCTGACAACAAACCAGGACAAAAGGTGGCAGATATAACGAGCAAATTGGAACGGTCTTACGTAGAGTGACAGCCTGAGGAGGGTAGCAAGAGCGACAGGGCTAAACAGGAAACATCTGTGGATAAGAACGGCAACACCGCCCCGTTTGTCCCAATGCGGAAGATTGTGCAGGTTTGGAAAAAATATTGAAGCCAGAAAGAGCGAAGGTCATCTGGCTTTGAATTTTTGTTTCCTGAAGAGCTACTACCTGATGTTTTAGTGTACGACACAAAAGCTGCAGCTCCTCAAGTTTTGAGTTTAAAACATGGATATTCCAATGAACTAGTTTACTATCCACGGTTCAGAGGACAGACAGAAAAGAAATCAGTTCATCTCCGAGTCATCGTCAGCATCCAATGGAGCGTATCTGTTTTGAAGATGGACAGCTTTGTTTCCTGACCCACTGGCCGACCTGCCCGCAGGTGGAGACGGTTGGTTTAGCAGACGGTGGATGTCGCCTTCTAATCTACACCATCTCCACATTTGGTTGGACTCCCTTGCCCCCATGGGCCCTGCTCTCGAAAGTTCGAGGCGGGAGGGCTGTTTTTTTTTTTTTTCAGTCCGCCCAGCCGCAGATGGATTAGACTACTGGGCAGTCTGAGAAGTGGCGGATTTATTGCCCCTGCCAGGGCATTCACTTTGATTGGGAAGTGGTGGATTTGCCACCACCAGGGCTTGACACTTTTTCTTGCAATGCTTTGGAGAAAATAAAGACATCGGTTGGACAGCAAACTGAACGTGTTGAAACTTTCTTCACATCCAAAGCGTATGAAGAGAACTGGAGAAGACTGATGTGCAAGGGGCTGCTTCCGTGCCTCAAAAAAATAATTTCCTGTTTTTATCTTTCGGACACTTGATTCCTGGATCCCAACTGGGCAGCTGCGTGAAGAGGATGGGTGGCCGTGATCGCAGTTTGCCTAAGGAGCCTGATCTTACACGGGTGAGATCATGGTTGCTTTGCAGCGAACACCACACACCTCCCCAGAACAGCGATCCCTGACGTGTCCAAACTTCTGGCACCCGAAGCACCGCATCGGGGACGGAATGTACATTTGAATACAGGCATTCAAATAACCCACTTTGATGACTTGTGGCAATGAAGGGTGCAAATGTCAGAAAATGGTGGTGGTGGGCACTCTTTCTGTACCTTTGTGAACTGTCACCCTATGAAAGAATTCCTGATATTAAACACCTTTTGAAAACTGTACGCTACCATGTACTTGAACAGAAATATCTTCAGAATAATTCTTCCACAGTTAGGTCACTAATGGGAAACACCCTTCACCTGAAAGAAAATTATACCTTCACTGTCCGCTTCCAAACAAAATCGCCAGGAAGACTCTGTAGATTAAACTCTTTGTTTCTATATGGAGAACGACTGCTGTTCTGAAAATACATTTATTTTCCGCTATCATCATCATCATCATCAGCAGCAGCAGCAGCAGTAGTAGCAGCAGCAGCAGCAGCAGCACCATCATCTTCGTTGTCGTCGTCGTCGTCGTCGTCGTCGTCATCGTCGTCGTCGTCGTCGTCCATCGTCACAGCATCGTCATCATCATTGTCGCCGTCATCATCATCATCATCATCATCATCATATCTTATCTTTATTATCATTGTCGTCGTCGTCGTCGTCATCATCATCGTTGTCATTATCATTAAACTTATTATATTCATCTTTATCATCAGAATAATCGTAATCATCATTGAGATTCAATGTTCAAAATTCCTCTTCTATGAAAGAAATCGACAGAGGAAACCGTTTGAGTTTACATTTATCGAACACACAGACAACATGCATATAGTCAGGGGATAGGATCAACACAACCATAGCAAAATGCGTGACATGTGGATGTAAAGAGACAAATATCAACGACATTTGGATTTTGCTAGTGTTTGCTTGAACTATTGTGCTTGTATTATCATCTATGTATATGTATCTATGTCTCTGCCTCTCTCTCTCTTCTATCTCGCAGCTCTCACACAAAAAAAAATAACCCACACACTTAGAGGAGAGGAGGAGAGAGAGGAGAGATTGAGACTCGAGAGACGATAGGGAGGAGGAGAGAGAGAGATGTAGCTGAGCCCAAAAAGTACTCAATCCTGTGTAGTGTTGGCAATCACTTTGTTGTGGTGCTCGCCCTACAGGCAAAAAGCGAACAAATGGATTTCAAAAAACGCCCTGATATAGAGAATAGAGAGAAAACGTTCGAGAGTGAGTGACTCTGTATCGGGGTTTTCTATCTGATCAGCAATGTGTGCAGGCCGCCTTGCCATTGAAAAAGTGCACAGCTCGAGTCAATGCACTGTGAATGCACCTCTTCCCTCTCTCCTCTCCCTCTCTCTCTCTCTCTTCCTCTCCTCTCTCTCTCTCTCTCCATTTGCACAGGTTCTTTGCTTTGCGCCTTGCAAATCTGAAGGCATTAAAACTACCATGCACCACCTCTCTGTCTGTCCTGTCTGTCTCTTTTGTCTGCCTTGTGTGTGTGTGTGTGTGTGTGTGTGTGTGTGTGTGTGTGTGTGTGTGTGTGTGTGTGTGTGTGTGCAAAGTGTGCGCGCGCATGCGTCCATGCAAGCGCGTCTGTGGTGTGTGCGTGTGCATGCGTGCGTGCGTGCGTGCGTGCGTGCGTGCGTGGCGTGCGTGCGTGCGTGCGTGCAGTGTGTGTGTGTGTGTGTGTGCAAGATATGGGCCTCTATTAAGACATTCAGTTCGTTTTCATAAACTTGTTTCATTTACAGCGAGTGGCTGTATTTTCACAGACCAGAACCTCTTCCACAGGTGGTTAATTTTGTTCCATGGGAACAATGTGTTATGGTCAGTGGTAGCATAGCTAGAATAGATGCAACATTCCGATCTATTATTGCATATTCGAACCATAAAGATACTATCAAGTCTTTTTCATATAAAGAGTGATTTTTTTTTTTGCTTCGCGCGAGTTCTTTTTTTCATGTGGATGAAACCATCTCCAGCCATCAAACAAGTTGTAATTTGCTTACAAGTCACAGAATCACTGTGCTGTGATATGTCCTCGCTTTCCCCCCAGCTGCAACGTCCATATTGTGATACAGTAGCCACAAATAAGCAGGTGATCTGAAATTGTGTTAGAATCTACAATTATCTACTTTCTTTTTTTTTTAAATGTTATTTTCATTTTAATACTGTTTTGGCGCACTATAACTTAAAACTACAGGATTTCTCTGGGGTACTTCTACTTCAAGAGCCCCCAAATCTTTCTTTGAGCTGTACATTAGTACACCACATCAACATTTTTTTACATCAAAGTCTTCAATCATCCCAACTGTACGTCCCCTGTAAACAGATAATTTTGTTTCCCTTTTCAAAGTGGTTGAATAATATTTGTCTTTTTCAAAGGGGACTGCGCTCTGATCTCACTGCAGTGCGGGAAATGCATTCATTGGCATCCCCCTAACAGTGTCCTTGTAGGACTAGTCCCGTTTTGGTCAGGATTGCCACACGGTCATTCATGCGGTGAGTTGTGACAAGGGCTGCTGTCCAGGCATTGCAGCTTCCCTAGTTCTTCCACTGAGGAACGCTTCTCAGACTGAGAGGGATGTTTGGCTCTAAGATCTGTTTCGGGGTCTTGTAAGACGTCCTCACCTCATTGAAGGTAGGCGTCAAGTATTCCAGATCATGGCATGAGGGAAAAGAAATAGAGGACCCGTCTTTTGCTGTGGTTTGGATGTCCATCTCTACCCACAAGACCACCCTTCGAGGACAGAGGATGTGAAAGGCACCACCACAGGATCAATGTCTGTGATCCCTCTGCAGGGGACGAGATTCTGGGATGGTTGACAGAGGATGAGCAGAAAAGGAAGACCTTAGTAGCCGCACTGGATATGAAACACATCCGTTGGGGTTGTGGTTTATGAGGCTCTGGTGGTTGATGAGAGTGGGAATGGAGGGGAAGTCGAAGTACGGCGATACTTTGTTTCCACCCAGGCCTTAATTGGCAGGGAAGCGGCGGAGGGTGGTAGGGGGAGGAGGAGGCGGAAGAGAACAAGGGGAGGAGGGAGCAATGGCCAGATGTAGAGCGGACTGAACAGGGGGCAGCGGGGGGGGGGTGACACGCCAGGAAGGACGGGCATGGCGATTGGCTCTGAC
>JADBJO010033529.1:5000-14484 GCA_016801955.1 Conus betulinus
CTCGGGCAGCCCTGGCCATCACTCTACACAGCCCTGTGACACTGGGAGTGGGAAGGGAGGGGAGTGCGCTCAAAAGGACCCCAAACAGACGGACAGAACGTACGCAGAGACTGTTGGCCTTGGTGATCCTCATGCTGACCGTAGCAGAAAGCAGGACGCTTCACCCTCAAAGCAGTCAACAAATCAGGAAGATTTCCATCAGAGACTGACAGATAATGATACTGAGATGGACTTGAGAGGGATCATTCCTTCGCTGAAACGGTGGAACCTTAATTAACGTATGTACAGCATGATTTTTGCTACTGTTACACCCCCCCCCCCCCCCCCCCCCCCCCCCCGCCCCCCCCCCCCCCCCCCCCCAAACACACACACACACCCCCCACCCCCCTGTGGCCCAATCCCAACTCCCTTGCTCCCCGCCCCGTCCTCCGTCCGTTCTCTGCCCTCGTTTTACTTCGCACTACTTAAAGAAAGGCAAAGTAAAATACTTTATACCCAGATAGAAAGCATTTCGTTTTTTTTCACCCTTCGTGCTGTGGGCTCCTTCGTGCTTAGGTGCATGTTTCAGCCTGTGACTAATGTCTCCTTAATGTCTTTATGCCTAGTGCCTCCCTTGGATGCCCCCTCCCCCTCACGATCACCGCCCTCCCCCCCCCCCCCCCCCCCCCCTTCCCTTATGCCCCCACCCCATCTCCTTGAATATCAGTAACGACTAATATGGTTAAACCCAGAGTACCCCGGGGTTTCTTTTTCTTTTTTTTTTTTTTTTTTTTTTTTTTTTTTTTTTTTTTTTTTTTTTTGCTTTGGCTTCTCTAGTTGGACTTAAAGTTTGTATTTTGCTGTACTGTTTTGAAATATGTTAGGACAATTGAATTTTTAGGTCCCCATTCCTGCCCACCTTCGCCTGTCACCATCATGCTAGGCGTGTGGTGGGCTGTTAGGGTAATCCATGTGGCAGTATCTGAATAACTGTTCAGCTGCTGCTGTCATGAAACACACTGACACACACGCGCTGACACACACGCGCTGACACGCACGCACACACACACACACACACACACACACACACACACACACACACGCATGCACGCACGCACCGCACACACACACACACACACACACACACACACACACACACACACACACACACACACACACACACACAGAACACAAAACACACTTATAATCACTCACTCATTCACTCCCCCACCCCCCCCAACACACGCACGCACACACACACACACACACACACACACACACACACACACACACACACACACACACACACACACACACACACACGCACGCACGCACACACACACACACACACACACACACACACACACACACACACACACACACACACACACACACACACACACACACACACACAGGGGGGATGTAGGGGGGAGAGCCGCAAATACCTAGGTTGATCGATGAATCAGAAGATCAGGGGTATTGTGCAGAATATTCTGATTAATCCCCACATGCTTGGCGATCTGTCTGTTGTGTTTGGGGCACACTTTCGGTGTTATTAGTTTGTGTTAATGGGTGTGAAGCCTGGATTTCGCCACATGATGGTCATGAACAGGTGTCAGGTAAAAACAGGGTATGAAAGTGAGAATGTGTGGACGTATGTGTGTGTGAAAGATTCATCTATCTCTTGTCGGTCTATTCTAACTTTGTCCGTCCGCTGTGTCTTCTACTCCGTCTTTTCACTATCTTTCGTATGATTCCTTACTTGGAAAGAACCACCAAAACGAATCTCTGCATTTGAGATACTCTACTTGTTCGATATCTTGTATGTGTGTATAATGTTGACCTAATGTTACCAATATCGAAATATGGACTTAGATTTCAGTGTGTGTTCAAAGATGATCCCTTTCTCCGTTGGCCATATCTTCAGATTTATGTTTATTCATTATCTAGATTGGCAATGGATATTCACTATTACTAATTTGTGCTATTGATGGAAGAAAATAGTGTTTTGAAGATATGTACCTTCAACTGCAATGGTCTGAATGATATGAGAAAAAGAAAAGATGTTTTTGATTTTTTGAGACAACAGAATTGCAACATTTATCTTTTGCAAGAAACCCACTGGGAAAACTGAATCTGAAAACTTTATTAGATCAAACTGGGGTTACAATGTATGGATTAGTGGCGTGGACACAAACAAGAATGGTGTTGCAGTACTTTTTAATAACATTTTGAATACAAAATAACTAACGTAATTAGAGATCAAGATGGTTGCTATATTTTTATGAATGTGCAATTGTCAAATAAGAATGTTACTATAGTAAACATTTATGGCCCAAGTAGCGGAGATGACCCTGCCTTTTATGACAACATTTTTGAGTTGATTGAAACCAACAACAGTGAACATGTTATCGTTGGAGGAGACTGGAATTGTGCATTAAATTTAAAATTGGATGTTCGTAATTATAAGAGCACAGCAAACCGTCAGAGGACCCGTAAGAAAATCATTGATATTATGGGACGTTATGGTTTTTACGACATGTACAGAACATTATACCCAGACAAACGCTCATATACCTGGCGTAAATTCAATACAATTAAGCAGGCCAGGCTAGACTATTTTGTATGTTCGGAGGATATAATGAATGACGTCAAAGGTATTGATGTCAAACCAGGCTATCGATCTGACCACTCACTGGTGCAGTTATCCTTAAAAATAGATGAATTAAAACGTGACAGACCTTTCTGGAAATTCAACAATTCACTATTAAAAGATGAACAGTACATAGCAGAAATTAAAAAAAAGTAATTACCAATATCAAACAGCAATATGCTGTACCAGTATACAACATGGCCAGTATTGACAATGTTGCTAATGAGGATTTAACATTTACAATAAGTGATAAATTGTTCTTTGAGACTTTACTACTAGAAATAAGAGGTAGAACAATTTCTTATGCAACTTTTAAGAAAAGGTCAACAAACCAGCAAGAGAATGACTTAGAAAAACAGATCAAAAGAATTGAAGAGAATGTCAATGATAATAACATGCATGAACTGGAGAACTTAAAAAATACAACTACAAGAAATAAGAAATATGCGAATCGAAGGCAAACTAATTCGCTCCAGAGTCAGGTGGATAATAAATGAAGGTGAAAAGGTCAGTAAGTATTTTTGTAACCTTGAAAAAAGAAATTTTAACGATAAAACTATGCCCTTTTTGGAAACAGAGTCTGGTAACATTATTTCAGAACAAGAAACCATTTTGAAAGAAGTACAACAATTTTACAAACAACTATATTTCCCCACAGGACTGTGCGTGATTTTTGTTTAACATCTCATATACCGGAAGCAACAAAATTAACTGACATTGATAAGAATAGCATAGAAGGAAAAATTTCGTATACGGAAGCAGCGGCCTCTTTAAAATGTATGAAAAATGGTAAAAGCCCTGGCCCTGACGGCTTTACAGCTGAATTCTATAAGTTCTTCTTTGTTGATATTGGAGCTTTTCTTGTTAGATCTATAAACGAAGGTTTTGTTAATGCTGAACTTTCTGTAACACAACGTCAAGGTGTCATTATATGCATACCTAAGGAAGGCAAACCAAAACGTTTTGTAAAAAACTGGCGTCCAATCTCATTATTAAATATTTCTTATATAAATTGCATCAGCATGCATTGCCAACCGCTTGAAGTCTGTCTTGCCTTCCATTATCCATGAAAGTCAGACGGGCTTCTTGAAAGGTCGTTACATCGGTGAGAATATTCGCATGTTATATGATACCTTAGTATATGCTGATAGAAAAAAAAACATCCCAGGTATGTTTCTGTCAATAGACTTTTGAGAAAGCCTTCGACAGTATTTCATGGTCGTTTTTTTGCACAAATGCTTGGATTTTTTCAACTTTGGCCCAGATATGATTCACTGGGTCAAGACTTTTTACTCACACATTAATACTTGTGTTTCTGTCAACGGTCAATACTCTAGCTGGTTTGCAATAGAACGTGGTGTTCGGCAAGGTGATCCGTCATCCCCATATCTTTACCTCCTTTGTGCAGAGATACTATCACTAAGGATAAGACACAACGATTTAATCAAGGGCATAAAAATTAAAAATAGGGAAAGCTTATTGTCACAATTTGCAGATGACACTGCTTTGTGTTTGGACGGCAGCGAAAATTCATTTAATGAAGCATTGCCGTGCTGACACAGTTTGCTGAAATGTCAGGACTAAACATGAACTTTGATAAAACTCAGATCATTTGGATAGGTAGCAGAAAAACTGCAATTTAAGGTTTATGCGTGACAAAAACTTCATTTGGGACCCGGGTATCTTCAAGATACTTGGCATTAAATTTTCAGTTGATACAAAGTCCATTAGCGCCATTAACTATGATGACAAGTTAATTTCAAATGAAAAGGATTTTATCACATTGGAAAAAAAGACAGCTAACACCACTACTAGGGAAAATAACAGTAGTGAAAACTCTTGTCCTGTCCAAAATAACGTATTTGTTAATAAATCTACCAGATCCACCAGATATTTTTATATCAGAACTAGAGAAAGAGTTGTTTACATTCTTATGGAATGGTAAAAAATAGTAAAATTAGGAAACCAGTTGCATGTAGCTCATACGTCTGTGTGTGGGACTGCGCATGATTGATTGATATCAGAGCTTTCATTGGTGCTATGAAATTAAGCTGGCTTTGTAAAATACAGTCCGAGGGTGACTCCAAGCTTAAAGACTTTCTCTTTGATATGTACCCTGAAATGGAAAATATTAAAGTCTTAGGGGCAGATTATATATCAAAACGTTAACGAAGTCTGTTAAGAATCCTTTCTGGAATGACGTGTGTTCAGGCACTATGGGAGAGTTTGTAGAGTGTGTCGTCCTAGAAATATTGACGAATTTATGGCTGAATGCATTCACTTCAATAAAGACATTCTGAGGGGTGAAAAAACCTATATTTGTAAAAGAATGGGTGTGAAAAATAACATCTACTTCGTCAGACAACTCGTTAGTGAAGCAGGGCAGTACATGTCATATCATGAATTTAAAACAAAATACCCTACCATAAGAAAAACAAATTTTTTTGTCTTACAATGGAATCCTGAACGCAATCAAAGGATACCAAAATAAATTACAAGTAGAACTTATAAATACCTTTAAAATTCTGAAACCAAATCATGGTTTTCTATCAGGAAAGGCAGTAAATTTATTCAGACTGTACTTGTTGGCAGCGGAGCTGTTCCAGCTGCGGTTTTGAAATGGAGCAACTCGTTCGAAATTTAAACTGGAATGCTATATTTTTACACTGTTTTAGAACTACTAATGATGTGCAGCTACGCTGGTTTCAATTCCGACTATTGCACAGAATTCTGCCATCACAGAAGTACCTATATCAGTGTAAAATTGTAACACACCAAACTGTAATTTCTGTGACCAAGACCACAGGACATAGAACATATGATTTTCGATTGTGACATTGTACGGGCATTTTGGTTGAAGTTTCAGCAAAATATCATGGATAAGCTTGAGCACTGCCATAATGTTAAGATTGATAAGAAACCTAGTATTGTTTGGAGTAACAGACGGTATACAGACTGACTGCGTGATGGACTTTTTTAATACTGTATGCCAAATTCTTCATTTATAAATCCAAATTACAAAATGTTAATCCAGTTTTTCTGTAACTTCAGAAGAAGTCTACTTAATCGATACTCTTTGGAGAAGTATATTGCTAGTGTCAATTCGACAAACCTAAGTCTTTTCGACAAACACTGGCTTTCCGTATAAAGCCATTTTACTATAACTTCTTTCGTTAAATGGTGGTACTCGCTCACTCTCTTTCTTCTCTCCCCCTCCCCCTTCCTCTCTCTCTCTCTCTCTCTCTCTCTCTCTCTCCTCCTCTCTCTCTCTCTCTCTCTCTCTCTCTCTCTCTCTCTCGTATCTGTGTGTCTGTTTGTTTTCTCAGTGTACGTACCTCATCTCCCTACTACGGTCAGCACTCACTGTTAATTAATTAAGCAATATTTAATGTTATATCGAGAAAATGAACATTGATGGCAAAAACTTTGCATGATTAACTAAATGTGTGTGTGTTTTCTGAAATGAGTCTTACATGTGTATTGGAAAATATTTTTGAGAGAAATGAGAGAGTAAATTCTCACCAAAAAAAAAGAGGAGAGAAAAAATGTTACGTTTAAGAACGTGATTATAACAAGATGAAAGCGCCGATTTGACCCCTCATTGTCAGCTGGGCTACAAAAAGGAACTTAATAGATATTAGGATTTGTATTACGATTTATTATGAATCATTATGAATATGTGAACATCTCCGCGCACTGTCTTCTTTCTGCGCACATGTAAGCTCTGTTATTAATTGAATAAAATGTGGGAGAGAAAAAAAAAAAAAAAAAAAAAAAAAAAATAATAGCCATTTCCTGTCTCATTCACTCGATATCAAAAAAAAAAAAAAAAAAAAAAAAAACCTTTTTTCGTTCTTACATGGAACGTGAACGGTTTATTGCCCAAACTTACAGATCATGATTTTGTTACATTTATTTGTAGTTTTGATTCTGTTTGCATGGTAGAGACCTTAATAGCAAAAAAAAAAAAAAATGAAAACAATATATTCAATGGATATAAAACATATTATACATCAGCGGTAAAGTTCACTCAAAAAGGAAGTCGATCAGGAGGCATTGTGTGCTTGGTTAAGAATGAGTTTGCTCCCTTTATAAAAAATTATTGATACAAAAAGTTTTATAAATTGTTGTGCATTTGTCATTGATAAAGAATTATTCAGCTTGGAGAAAGACGTGCTGTATTTGTGCTCTTATGTTCCGCCGGAAGGGTTGCCTTGTTATACTCATTTTGATCAGGATGATGGGATAGGTTTGCTTGAAAATTGTTTGGTTGATAGTATGACAGCAAGAGATGTTTATGTGGTATGGTGCAGTGAACTAAACAGCAGAACTTCAAATATTTCTAGGGATTTTTTGGCAAGCAGCATTATTGAACTCCAATATAACAGCGAGTCTATCACTTCAGTGAAATGTTCTCAAGATCAATATTTGAATATTTATGGAAAATTACTTCTCAACATGTGCACTGCCTTAGATTTAAGTATGTTAAACGGTATATGTAAGGGTGACCTCCGGGGTCACTATACATATTTATCAGACTCTGGATGCAGTGTCGCCGACTATTTTTTTTTTTTCAAACGAATTATTGTCCCCGGTGTATGAATCATGTAAGAACAACACGTTGTAGAAAGGATTGAGTCTGATCACATGCCTGTTGCAGTTCGAGTAGTGTTTCCACAGGAAAATGAAGTCATCACTAATAAAAGGGAAGGTCTTAACGAAACTATTGAAGAAATTGTTTGGAACAGTGAATATGCTGATTTTTTTTTTTTTTTATGACCCGCTGTGTAACAATGGCATGAACAGTAAGTTGAACAATGCTATGATCTTAATTGATGTTGATGTCAGTGAAGCATTAAGTGTGTTTAATGAGTGTATAAAAGACGGCGCGGATTGTATGACGAAGCATATATAAGTTAATAAAGAGAAGGTACCACGTGACTGGTTCGACCAGGAATGTGAAACCACTAAGAAAAAAGTAAGAAGCCTTCTCAGAATTATTTGTAGGACATTAGATAGGGATGATCGGCAAACGTGTACCGTTGCTCGGCGTGAACATAAACATTTGCTGGTAAGGAAGAGTAAAGAGTTTAATGATACATTATTGAACAAGCTTGTGACATCGGTAAAAGATCAGAGAGAATTCTGGGACATTGTCCATAAAACTTCCTTCAGTAGAAAACAGCCAAGGAACGAGATTACAGTGGACAAGTAGTTCCAGCACTTTAAGTCGTAATTAGAATAGATGTAAAAACTTCTAATTATGAAGATCCGGCTGATAGCGACAGTGATAGTTACATGAATCGTCCTATTTCTAAAGAGGAGGTATTGTTGGCCATAAAAAATAAAAAAAAAAAAAACAACTGAAAGTTCGGAAAGCAGCAGTTCCAGATGGTATTGTTAGCGAGTTATTGAAGTATTCAAATGATCAAGTCGTAACTTTTCTCACAAAATTATTCAATACACTTTTTGACAATGGGGTATTTCCTGAAAATTGGACAGAATCCATTATTTTACCATTGTTTAAAAAAGATGTTGATAACCCCAATAATCATAAAGGTATTTCTATTGCTGGCATTAGCAGCAAACCTTATAGTCCTATTATTAACAACATATTACAAGAATGGATAGACGAGAACAATATTACAGGTGAGTATCAAGCAGGCTTTAAAAAGGATATTCGACAGTTGATCACATATTTACGTTGTTAGCGCTTGTGCAAAAGCAGTTTTCATATAACCGCAAACTTTATGTAGCGTTCACAGACTTTGGAAAAGCATTGATTCCATTAATAGAAATCTGCTATGGCCTATTTGATTAGAAAATGGCATTACTGGTAAGTTATCTTAAGTGTATCAAAGTTACGTATGAAAATGTAAAATGTAGGGTAAGATGTGGTTTTAAACTTTCTGATTGCGTTCGATGTACAGCAGGAGTGAAACAGACGCGTGTAGCCCTGTACTGTTTTCTGTATTTATTAATGAGTTAGCATTACATGTGATTAATAGCGGAAAACATGGCGCTGTGCTCTCACGTACTGCATTTGAGTTGTTTATTCTTTTATTGGCAGATGATGTTGTTCTATTGTCAGAGACGCGGTTATAGGGCTGCAGACACAGCTAAAATAGCTTGCACATGCTGATTCTTCGCTTGAATTGAAAGTCAACATGAATGAAAAGTAACCTAATTATATTTCAGAAGGGAGGTTTTCTATGTGTAAGAGAACGATGGCTATATAATGGCGTGGTATGCCTTTAGTTAATGTTTACAAGTACTTGGGAATATTTATCTCCACTCGTCTAAGTTTCACTGCTGCTTGTAAAGACCTAGCTTGCCAGTCGAGCGAAAAATGCTCTAAATAACAACTCTCCCTTGAACTTTTATAAAAACGTTTTGATACGACGCGTATTCAGCCAGAACTGCTAATATGGATCAGAGACATGGGGTCTAGACCAAGCCGCTGTTATTGTGAATTCAGTCTCTTTATATTTGCTCTTGAAAAGGTATTTGACGGATCTGCGTACTCCTCTCCCACCACTTTATATGACATTAAACACCACAGATTTCCCCGTATGTTACATGCTAGGCGGTTAACTGTCCTTCGTATCGGTTCAGCTATGCAATGAATGAACATAAGTTACCCTATTTATAGCGTCGTATGAAATTCTGTATGAATTTATAGTATGCTTGGGCAAAGCGAACTTCACTGGGTTTCCAAATGTGCGTGTTCTCTTCATATTAGTAATTGTTTTTTTGGTGACATTGGTTTAATCAAGGTGTGGTAAAATCGAAAAATCACTTCTATACAATGGTTCTCGTCAGAAGGTTGTTGACTGTATATCGGCAAAACGT
>JADBJO010033530.1:0-14483 GCA_016801955.1 Conus betulinus
CACAGTCTGTCATGGATCGGTGGGGGTCTTCTGTAAGCAGGAACCACAGTGTACGGTGCCTTCTTTGACTACATCTGTCTGTGGGATACAGCAGAAGGTGTTCAGAAACTTCGACTCCCAGGTGTCTTGTCACCTCGAGTGGTGGGTTGTTAGGACAGGGAGTCTAGTGCAGAATGGTGGCTTTGGCTAGGCTAGCTTTTTGGGGGGGGGGGGGAGGGGGGGTTAGGGGGAGGCCCATTCCAGCGCATCATTTAGCTCCTGGCAAGACTGAAGATATGCAGGATGCTGCGGTGTTGAACTTCTGTGTGGATAAGAACTTTGGCGCCGCGTAGTCAGAGACATATACCGAGAAATATCTCTGGTGGAGTATTTAGATAACACGGTCTGAATAGATCGAACTGGCCTCACCATGAGATCCATTTTGCGGTTGTATCAGCCTGACCGGCTCCTGCGCGTGGGAGATTATCAGGGTGTAGGGATACTGAGGTGTCAGAGCTGTAGTACATAGAGAAGAGTGCCACTGGCCTTCCTGTGTGACACATGGCTGCTCTGGTTTCTGTGACAGTTGTCTGCGGACCAAAGGTACAGAGCAGTGGTACCAGACGAGATGCTTCAGGAAAGGCATGCATTTCCTGAAGGGTCTCTTGGGATCCCCTGGTACTGTGTGAGTACCCCTTGTTTTGCAGAGAACCTGTCATGGCGGTCATATCAGCATGGAGTTCACACAGGAGGTCCCGTGGAACTGGCTTCAGTATAGGCTTTAACGTCGGTCGTGTTCCTGTCGAGGATGTCTAAATTTCGCCCCTGATTCGTGGCTGATTCGCGATTCGTGTTACAAATCGGGTCTCTCTTCCACACGGATCTTTCAACAACGCCACTGCATGCCTTTAGTTTTGTTAATGACTGGATGGTGTGTTGGATTAGTTAAATAGTGGGTGGGGAGCAGAGGAAGGGGCAGGGGGTACTAAAGAAGCCTGGCTAGAGAAATACGTACATATATAGATGTATATGTACATATTTGTCTCTGGTGTAACCATTGCCATTCATTCTGCGCATTATTCCCTGTTCTGGTGATTCATCAGTCAGGGTGATGGTTCCCGGGAATCAGAGTTGCTGGCTGCCTTCTGTTGTGTTCCATAGATGGATGCAGTTTGCAGTTGAAGAAGGAGTTGCTGTGCATGCAGGGGATGTTTATCTTTTTATGACATGACTGTGAGGCAATAGAGTTGGAGGTATCCATGGATCGGTCATCGGCCAGCTGGGGGTCAGATTGTTCATGTGTCTGGGAAAGGTGGTCATTTGAAACAAGAGTGTTTTACTGCTCTTGTTCTCTCGCCCTAGATTCCAGGCCAGCCCAGGCCAAACTGGCTCAGGCTAGGTGGCCAAGGCAAGGCTGACCCTCCTCGACCCTACCCTACCCTACCCTACCCTACCCCATGGCCAGGGCCCAGGCCTAGGCCAGCGTAGGCCCAGGCCAGCCCAGGCCAAATGGCCAAGGCCAGATTGGCCCCTCCCCGACCTTCACTGACCTTCCCTGACCCTACCCTATCCCAGGCCAACTGGCCCAGTCCACCACCACACTCCACCACACACCACCACCACCCACCACACACCACCACACACCACCACACACAACACCACCACACCACAACTATCACCATACCACTACACAAACATACCATACCACACTCACAACTACACCCACCACCACCACCACACCACACCACCACCACCACCACCACCACACCACCACCATCACTAACACAATCACTGCACACACTACCAAACACACCCCCACCACCACAAAACACCACCCCAACACAACCACCACAACACCATAAACACACCACCACACCACCACAACACCACCCACACACACACACACACCACCACACCACCACACCACACACACACCACACCACCACCACCACCACCACCCCACACCACCACCACCACCACACCCACCACCACCACACACACTAACACCACACACCACACCACCACACCACACCCCCCCCCCCCCCCCCCCCTCTCCCTGGTCATCGCCTCTCTCTCCCTTGGGTGCTTCCTTCATCGCCAGGGTTCCATGTAGTAATAGTTTTCTATTCTTTCTGGGGTTTAATGTCCTTTTTCCCAGTGTTTTGTGTCTTCAAATTTTCCAGGATTTGGTGTGTTTTTCTTTTTCCCAGGACTTGGCGACTTCTTCTTTTTTCTAGGTTTTAGTGTTTTCTTTCCCAGGGTGCAATGCCTGTGTCCTTCCTAGCTTACAGTCCTCTTTTGTATGATTGCCATGGATGCTCTTGTTTCCTATGACAGTCTTCTGTTGAACAAGGATACAAAACAGTAGGCACCCAAGTGGATGGTTCAGGAAAGTATCAAACGATCCCTTCAGTGATGTCGCAGGCCTCATGTTTCAGGGATCTGGAACACGGACGCATGTTTTCAGATCTTTGGGATTTTTGCTGCAGAGCTGCTGAGGAAGTCTTTGATCCTGATCCAGAACTATTTCCTTTGTGCGCACCTAGTTCCTCCTTGTCTGAGTAGTCCACATTCCACAGAAAGACTGACATGGCATTGAGGAGTCTGCATGCGGATCCTTTTATTAGGATTCAGCAACTTTCTTCCACATGAAGTAATACACAGGGGTAGCTAGCTCTCTTGCCCCCCCGTGATGAAATACACATGTATTTTTTCTTCTTGGGGGGGAGCAAGATTAACGTTACTTGTTTAGTACTTACTGTGTTCACTGCTCTCTGCCTCATTTAAGATCCCCTTTTTCTACCACATAATTTACGGTCCTGTTTCTGTCCTTGGTTAAGTGTCGTCTCGTATGGCTTAGTGTTCTCCTTTCATTGGGTTTAGCTTTCCTTCTCTTTCGTCTACTTTCATACAGTATTTAGTATTCTTTCATAGAGCTGAATATCCTTTCAGAACGTTTTTTCTTAGAATAGAATTGAGTCCTTTCATAATAAAGGTTAGTTTCCTCTTCTTTCACAGAACTGGTGTTCTTTTCTTTCATAGGGGCTTGTGTTCTCTCCTTTCATAGCAGTTAGAGTCCTCTTCTTTCACAGGGGCTAGTGTTGTGTCCTATCATAGGGGTTAGCGTCCTCTTGTTTCACAGGGTTGGTGTTCTCTCTCTTTTTAGTGGTTTTTGCTTCCTATTCTCTCACAGAGGCTAGTGTTCTCTAGTGTTCTCTCGTTCTCTCCTCTTCCTTTTATAGGGGTCAGCTTCCTCTTCTGTCACAGGAGCTAGTGTTGTTCTCTCCTCTTCTTTGGGCTAGTGTTCATTCCTTTCATAGGGGTTGGAGTCTTCCTTCACAGGAGCTAGTGTTCACTCCTTTCATAGGGGTTAGCGTCCTCTTCTTTTTCACAGGGGCTAGCTAGTGTTATCTCCTTTCATCCGGGCTAGCGTCCTTTTTTTCACATGGGCTCGTGTGTTTTGTCCTTTCATAGATTCAGTGTACTGTTTCTTGGTGTGTGGTGTCCCCTTCTGTAAGTTTATGCTCTTCCTTTCGTATGAATTTTATGTCCAATCTTGCTTTTTAATGACCCTTTGTGTTGTGTTCTTTCACATGGACTATTGTCTTTTATTGATGTTTGCCATCTTCTTTTTCCATGGTGTTGTTGTCCTTTCACAGGTAAAATGCCTTTCTTGCATAGAGTTTAGTGTCCTCTTTACAAGGGCCTAGTGTCTTTTTTGTGATGACTTAGTGTGTCTCTTTCTATCGAATTCAATGTCCTTTTGTCCTCTGTATTGTTCTTAGCCCTAGGGTTTATTATTACCTTTTCACAGAATTCTACGTGTTTCTCTTATAGGTTTCACATACTTTCATAGCTTTTGCATCCTCTTTCGCACGATTCAGTGCCTTTGTGATTATATGATTGGAACTATTCTTTCACAGAGTTTAACATATTTTCTTTTTTTACAGAATTACGTCGTCGTACGTCGACTTCTCCTTTCTTAGGGTTTAATGCATCCTTTTCTGGATATATAGTTATAGTGTTCATAGGTGTTAATGTCTTCTTTCTTGATGTTTAGTTAGAATTTTCTTCGTAAGTATTTCAGTTTTTTTTTTTTTTTTGTGGCAGGACCAAACAGGAAGTGGTGCCAGTCTGCCAGACGACCACCAGGATCGCAGACCAGATAGAAGGTGCGCCACTACTTGTTAAAGTAGTTAATTCGAATGTCGTAATAGTAGCAGAACTGTTACATTTTCATTTTTTCCCCAATTAAGTATGTACTTGGAACATCAGTCATACTGTTTCAACAATAAAGATTATTAAAAGGGTGTGTAACGGGTATTTATAACCATCTTGGCATTGATCGTTGTCCTTTTTTGTTTTCAGGGGTGTGCATCCCTGCAGTAAAGCACTCATTTTTTTTTGTTTTGGGTTTTTAGAAATAATGTTTGGAATTTACCACAGATCTCAGCTCTCTCTAGATATTCTTTCGTTTGTGTGGTAGACAAAATTTCTTCGACAAAAAATATCGTTTTAACTCTCCATGTTTTAAAGCACGATATCCAGATTTCCGCATAATAAAACAAAATATTTTTTATAAGAATTTCACAGATGTTTAAAATATTGTTCATTTTTTGTGTTAACTCTGATGGCCCTTTTCTCATAAAGTTTGGTTTTTCCCCTCACATCTTCGCCTCTGGCGTGTGTCAAAGTTTTGAGAGTTGGTCAGGTCATGGGAACTGTCCGTGGATGGACATAGTAGCGATCTGCCCCTAGAGGGATTAAAAAAATGGACGTATTCTTTTTTTTCTCTTTTTTTTTGTTTTACTTGTTTGTGCTTTCGTTTGCTTGTTGTTTTGATTTAATTACTGGTGGATCAAAGATATATGGAACACCGATTCCACGTTTTTCTCACTACCAAGCCCTTAAAACACCATACATGTCCACGTATTGGCTTTAACATGCACAGACATTTACAAATTTGTAGAAATCTCTGTACGTTTTCATGACTGAACATTGAGAAAGCGAAGCGACAGCAAAAAAAAAACTTTGTGAACATCTGGAATATGTGTATGAAGACCTGGTACGATCCAGTCTGGCAGTAGTATGATAAGGAGGTCTGTTTTCATCACCTAAAAGGAGCTTGAACTGCACTTTTTTTTTCTCCCTGCTAATATGTGTGATCTTGTTTTGAGACTTCTTTTAGTAATTTGATGTAGAGCTTGTTTTCCTAGAAGGGTGGCTGGAGGGGTGTGTCATTTAACAGTGGTGTCAGTCTTCATTAGTCCTGTGAGGTCTTTTGGCAGAGCTGTGAAGAATAAAACAACAGCGTATCTTTCCTCCAATCTGCAATATATGAAAAAGAAATTTAAAGCAGCTCATTTGTTTTATCTGAGTCATTGCTGGTGTAAATGTCACTGATCAGGGCATTGATTCAGTATGTGAGAGTGTTCGTTAAATGAAAATGTGTATTTAGATATGAGCTGTATGCATGGATGTATCTGCAGTAATGTTCGTGTGTGTGTTCATATGTAAGTGTGTAAGTGTATAACCAGACACATACGTTTGAACGTACACTTTTAGCAAAGCTCAGTTTGGAATGAATGGAATGAATGAATATAGACGTTCGTGCGTGCACATATAATATACTTGAACGCCCATTGGCTTTAACATGCACAAGCATACACAAATATGCATCCAAGCACATGCCCGCAGTTACACTTTACATGCCCTCACGCACATGGATGTGCATATGCACGCGCGCGTGTGCGCACACACACACACACACACACACACACACACACACACACACACACACACACCACACACACACACACACACACACACACACACACACACATTGAAGACAACAGCAAGCTTTTACTCAATTCCCCATAATACATGGCGTGAAACAAAATATAGTCGGATGAAAAAAGCAGCAACTGAAAATGTTTCTTAAACTAAGTTAGTTTTGATGAATTGAATGAATCAGATTTGTTTGCAGATGAAATAAGATCTGAACTGAAGATACTGATTATGTGTTGACAGGGGGCAAGACACTGCTACATCAACGCGGGAAAGGAGCTGCTTTATCAACGGACAACGGAGACCAGGCCATATGAACGAACTCAGTGGATGCGGCTAACCACAATGGGGGGCAGTATTGTTCATTTTTTGCTGCTTCTTCTCTCTCTCTCGTTTTTACACTTCTTCCAGTGTAGCTGTCCCTTTCTTTCATAGTTATATGTTCTGTCATAGAGTTTAGTGTTTCCTTGTGTAGAGTTGTGTCGTCTTCTATCCCAGGATTCATTGTCTTCTTTCCCAGAGTTTAGTATCGCATTTCCTCGCATTTCCTACTGTCTTTTACAGGGGGTATATTTTCGACACTCACAAGTTTAAAATCTCCTTTCTGCGGTACTAGGATCTTCTTCGTTCTCAGATGCTAGTCTTCTTATTTCAGAGTTTAGTGTTTTCTTGATTCACAGATGTTTATGTCCTTTTCTTCAGGAACTAGTGTCCCATATTTTCTACAGCTGATGCTCGTCTTTTTTTGTAATTGGGTGTACCTTTCCTACTTTCTAGTCTTCAGTGATTCTTTCCATGCGTTTTCTTTTCCAGGATTTTGGGTCTTCTTTCTCAGAGTATTATGTCTTCTTCTTTCCTAGGATTTAGTGCCACGTTCTTTCCCAGGGTTCTTCTGTCCTAAGATCACGTGTCTTTTTTCCTGGGTTTAGTGCGTTTTTCTTTTACCAGGATTTAGTGTTCTGTCCTTCCCAGGGTCCATGCCTTCTTTCCCAGGCTTTTTGCCCCCACAACGTCCGCAGTACTTACTACCTTCTTTATTCCCACAGTGTTTAGTCTTTCTTTCTTCATTTTAAGGATTCATTGCCCTCTTTCCCCACCACAACACAAACCACCCCATTATACCCCGACCCCCAGCACCCCCACCACACACACACACACCACCACCCACCCACCACCACACCACACCACACACACACACACACACACACACACCACACACACACACACACCACACACACACACACACACACACACACACACACACACACACACACACACACACACACACACACACACAACACACACACACACACACACACACACACACACACACACACACCACACACACACACCACACACACACCCCCCACACCCCACACACCACATCGTCAAAAAACACCACCACCCCACCCACACACACAAAACAACACATTACACACACACCACACAGAACACAACACACACCATACACCCACACCATACCAGGGGGTCGGAATAGCTCAGCGGTAGAGCGCCAGACTCGTAATCTTGGTGATCCTGGGGTGATTGAAATCTCCGCCGGGCCGTTTCGGTCCAGGGGATTTTTCACTCGGAGTTGGCATTGGTTTCTGACTCCATCTCCCTTACAGTCCTTTGAATGAGACTAAACCGGGGTTCACAGGAGTGGGGACTCTGGTATTTTACACCAAGGCCTGTTTTGGCCGTGTGTGTGTTGAGGTCTGAACTGAAAATATGTGTCCAACGTTCAGACCTAGGGTGTTTTATTGTCCAGCACTTCGCACTAGTGCTTGTACCGAGGTCTGTGGGAAGTCTTGAAGAGGCTCTCCGGCAGTGTTGCTTTCTTTTTGCTTTCTTTTGATGCGTGAAGAGTGTGGTTTTGTTTTTGTCATCGCACGTTTTGCGCAGATCTGCACATTCTGTCGCCTCACAGTCTGTCATGGATCGGGGGGGGTCTTCTGTAAGCAGGAACCACAGTGTACGGTGCCTTCTTTGACTACATCTGTCTGTGGGATACAGCAGAAGGTGTTCAGAAACTTCGACTCCCAGGTGTCTTGTCACCCTCGGTGGTGGGGGTTGTTAGGACAGGGAGTCTAGTGCAGAATGGTGGCTTTGACTAGGCTTTAGTAGTAGGGGGGGGGGGGGGGGGGGGGGGGTAGGGGTTAGGGGGAGGCCCATTCCAGCGCATCATTTAGCTCCTGGCAAGACTGAAGATATGCAGGATGCTGCGGTGTTGAACTTCTGTGTGGATGGATAAGAAACTTTGGCGCCGCGTAGTCGGAGACATATAGAGAAATATCTCTGGCGGAGTAGTATTTAGATAACACGGTCTGAATGGATCGAACTGGCCTTACCATGAGATCCATTTTGCGGTTGTATCAGCCTGACCTGGCTCCCTGCGCGGGGATTATTATCAGGGTGTAGGGATACTGAGGTGTCAGAGCTGTAGTACATAGAGAGTGCCACTGGCCTTCCTGTGTGACACATGGCTGCTCTGGTTTCTGTGACAGTTGTCTGCGGACCAAAGGTACAGAGCAGTGGTACCAGACGAGATGCTTCAGGAAAGGCATGCATTTCCTGAAGTGTCTCTTGGGATCCCCTGGTACTGTCTGAGTACCCCTTGTTTTGCAGAGAACTGTCATGGCGGTCATATCAGCATGGAGTTCACAGGAGGTCCCGTGGAACTGGCTTCAGTATAGGCTTTTAACGTCGGTCGTGTTCCTGTCGAGGGATGTCTAAATTTCGCCCCTGATTCGTGGCTGATTCGCGATTCGTGTTACAAATCGGGTCTCTCTTCCACACGGATCTTTCAACAACGCCACTGCATGCCTTTAGTTTTGTTAGTGACTGGATGTTGTGTTGGATTAGTTAAATAAGTGGGGAGCAGAGGAAGGGGCAGGGGGTACTAAAGAAGCCTGGCTAGAGAAATACGTACATATAGATGTATATGTACATATTTGTCTCTGGTGTAACCATTGCCATTCATTCTGCGCATTATTCCCTGTTCTGGTGATTCATCAGTCAGGGTGATGTTCCCGGGAATCAGAGTTGCTGGCTGCCTTCTGTTGTGTTCCATAGATGGATGCAGTTGAGTTGAAGGAGTTGCTGTGCAGTGTGTGCAGGGGATGTTTATCTTTTTATGACATGACTGTGAGGCAATAGAGTTGTTGAGGTATCGTGGATCGGTCATCGGCCAGCTGGGGGTCAGATTGTTCATGTGTCTGGGAAAGGTGGTCATTTGAACAAGAAGTGTTTTACTGCTCTTGTTCTCGCCCTAGATTCCCAGGCCAGCCCAGGCCAAACTGGCTCAGGCTAGGTGGCCAAGGCAAGGCTGACCCTCCTCGACCCTACCCTACCCTACCCTACCCTACATGGCCAGGGCCAGGCCAGGGCCCAGCCTAGGCCAGCGTAGGCCCAGGCCCAGCCCAGGCCAAATGGCCAAGGCCAGATTGACCCTCCCCGACCTTCACCTGACCTTCCCTGACCCTACCCTATCCCAGGCCAAACTGCCCCCAGTCCACCACCACACCACACCACACACCACCCACCACACCACCACCACCACCACACACACAACACCACACACCACAACTATCACCATACCACTACCACAACCATACCACAACTCACACTACACCACCACCACACCACCATCACCACCATACCACCACACACACCACCACACACTCACACACTATAAACACTGCAAACACACCAAACACACCCCCACCACACCACCACCACCACACCACCCCAACACACCACCACAACACCATAAAACACCACACACACACACCACACCACCACCACCCACCCACACACACACACACACCACCACACCACACCACACCACCACACCACCACCACCACCCACCACCACCACCACCACCACCACCACCACACCACCACCACCCCCACCACACCACACACACAACACAATCACCCCCCCCACCCCCACCAACCCCCCCCCCCCCCCTCTCCCTGGAGTCATCGCCTTCTCCCTTGGTTGGGTGTTTCCTTCATCGCCAGGGTTCCATGTAGTAATTTTTTTTATTATTCTTTGGGGTTTAATGTCTTTTTCCCAGTGTGTTTGTGTCTTCAAATTTTCCAGGATTTGGTGTGTTTTTCTTTCCCAGGACTTGGCGACTTCTTCTTTTTTTCTAGGTTTTAGTTTTTTTTTCTTTCCCAGGGTGCAATGCCTGTGTCCTTCCTAGCTTACAGTCCTCTTTTGTATGATTGCCATGGATGCTCTTGTTTCCTATGACAGTCTTCTGTTGAACAAGGATACAAAACAGTAGGCACCCAAGTGGATGGTTCAGGAAAGTATCAAACGATCCCTTCAGTGATGTCGCAGGCCTCATGTTTCAGGGATCTGGAACACGGACGCATGTTTTCAGATCTTGGATTTTTGCTGCAGAGCTGCTGAGGAAGTCTTTGATCCTGATCCAGAACTATTTCCTTTGTGCGCACCTAGTTCCTCCTTGTCTGAGTAGTCCACATTCCACAGAAAGACTGACATGGCATTGAGGAGTCTGCATGCGGATCCTTTTATTAGGATTCAGCAACTTTCTTCCACATGAAGTAATACACAAGGATGGTAGCTCTTGCTCCCCCCGTGATGAAATAAATACACATGTATTTATTTCTTCATGGGGGAGCAACATTAACGTTACTTGTTTAGTACTTACTGTTCACTCTCTCTGCCTCATTTAAGATCCCCCCTTTCTACCACATAATTTACGGTCCTGTTTCTGTCCTTGGTTAAGTGTCGTCTCGTATGGCTTAGTGTTCTCCTTTCATTGGGTTTAGCTTTCCTTCTCTTTCGTCTACTTTCATACAGTATTTAGTATTCTTTCATAATTGAATATCCTTTCAGAACGTTTTTCTTAGAATAGAATTGAGTCCTTTCATAAGGTTAGTTTCCTCTTCTTTCACAGAACTGGTGTTCTTTTCTTTCATAGGGGCTTGTGTTCTCTCCTTTCATAGCAGTTAGAGTCCTCTTCTTTCACAGGGGCTAGTGTTGTGTCCTATCATAGGGGTTAGCGTCCTCTTGTTTCACAAGGGTTTGGTGGTCTCTCTCTTTTTTAGTTTTTTTTGCTATTCTCACAGAGGCTAGTGTTCTCTTGTTCTGTCCTTTTATAGGGGTCAGCTTCCTCTTCTGTCACAGGAGCTAGTGTTCTCTCCTCTTCTTTGGGCTAGTGTGTTCATTCCTTTCATAGGGGTTGGAGTCTTCCTTCACAGGAGCTAGTGTTTCACTCCTTTCATAGGGGTTAGCGTCCTCTTCTTTCGCAGGGGCTAGTGTTATCTCCTTTTCATATGGGCTAGCGTCCTCTTTTTTTTCACATGGGCTCGTGTTTTGTCCTTTCATAGATTCAGTGTACTGTTCATTCTTGGTGTGTGTGGTGTCCCCTTCTGTAAGTTTATGCTCTTCCTTTCGTATGATTTTATGTCCAATCTTGCTTTTTAATGACCCTTTGTGTTGTGTTCTTTCACATGGACTATTGTCTTTTTATTGATGTTTGCCATCTTCTTTTCCATGGTCTGTTGTCCTTTCACAGGTAGAATGCCTTTCTTGCATAGAGTTTAGTGTCCTCTTTACAAAGGGCCTAGTGTCTTTTTTGTGATGACTTAGTGTGTCTCTTTCTATCGAATTCAATGTCCTTTTGTCCTCTGTATTGTTCTTAGCCCTAGGGTTTATTATTACTTTTTTTCACAGAATTCTACGTTTTTCTCTTAGGGTTCACCATACTTTCATAGCTTTTGCATCCTCTTTCGCACGATTCAGTGCCTTTGTGATTATATGATTGGAACTATCTTTCACAGAGTTTAACATATTTTTCTTTTTTACAGAATTACGTCGTCGTACGTCGACTTCTCCTTTCTTAGGGTTTAATGCATCCTTTTCTGGAATATAGTTGTTCATAGGTGTTAATGTCTTCTTTCTTGATGTTTAGTTAGAATTTTCTTCGTAAGTATTTCACACAGCTTTTTTTTTTGTGGCAGGACCAAACAGGAAGTGGTGCCAGTCTGCCAGACGACCACCAGGATCGCAGACCAGATAGAAGGTGCGCCACTACTTGTTAAAGTAGTTAATTCGAATGTCGTAATAGTAGCAGAACTGTTACATTTTCATTTTGTTCCCCAATTAAGTATGTACTTGGAACATCAGTCATACTGTTTCAACAATAAAGAGATATTAAAAGGGTGTGTAACGGGTATTTATAACCATCTTGGCATTGATCGTTGTCTTTTTTTTTGTTCTCAGGGTGTGCATCCCTGCAGTAAAGCACTCAGATTTTTTTTTTTTGTCTAAATGGGGGTTTAGAAATAATGTTTGGAATTACCACCACAGATCTCAGCTCTCTCTAGATATTCTTTCGTTTGTGTGGTAGACAAAATTTCTTCGACAAAAATATCGTTTTAACTCTCCATGTTTTAAAGCACGATATCCAGATTTCCGCATAAATAAAAAAAATATTTTTTTATAAGAATTTCACAGATGTTTTAAAATATTGTTCACATTTCAGTAAACTCTGATGGCCCTTTTCTCATAAGTTTGGTTTCCCCCTCACATCTTCGCCTCTGGCGTGTGTCAAAGTTTTGAGAGTTGGTCAGGTCATGGGAACTGTCCGTGGATGGACATAGTAGCGATCTGCCCCTAGAGGGATTAAAAAAATGGACGTATTCTTTTTTTTTCTTTTTTTGTTTTACTTGTTTGTGCTTTCGTTTGCTTGTTGTTGTTTTGATTTAATACTGGTGGATCAAAGATATATGGAACACCGATTCCACGTTTCTCACTACAAGCCCCTAAAACACCATACATGTCCACGTATTGGCTTTAACATGCACAGACATTTACACAATTTGTAGAAATCTCTGTACGTTTCATGACTGAACATTGAAATAAGCGACAGCACTGACAAAAAAAAACTTTGTGAACATCTGGAATATGTGTATGAAGACCTGGTACGATCCAGTCTGGCAGTAGTAGGAGGTCTGTTTTCATCACCTAAAGGAGCTTGAACTGCACACCTGTTTTCTCCCTGCTAATATGTGTGATCTTGTTTTGAGACTTCTTTTAGTAATTTGATGAGCTTGTTTTCCTAGAAGGGTGGCTGGAGGGGTGTGTCATTTAACAGTGGTGTCAGTCTTCATTAGTCCTGTGAGGTCTTTCGGCAGAGCTGTGAAGAATAACAACAGCGTATCTTTACCTCCAAATCTGCAATTATATGATGAAAAGAAATTTAAAGCAGCTCATTTGTTTTATCTGAGTCATTGCTGGTGTAAATGTCACTGATCAGGGCATTGATTCAGTATGTGAGAGTGTTCGTTAAATGAAAATGTGTATTTAGATATGAGCTGTATGCATGGATGTATCTGCAGTAATGTTCGTGTGTGTGTTCATATGTAAGTGTGTAAGTGTATAACCAGACACATACGTTTGAACGTACACTTTTTAGCAAAGCTCAGTTTGGAATGAATGAATATAGACGTTCGTGCGTGCACATATAATATACTTGAACGCCCATTGGCTTTAACATGCACAAGCATACACAAATATGCATCCAAGCACATGCCCGCAGTTACACTTACATGCCCTCACGCACATGGATGTGCATATGCACGCGCGCGTGTGCGCATACACACACGCACACACACACAC
Organism: Conus betulinus; assembly: GCA_016801955.1. NCBI lineage: Eukaryota > Metazoa > Mollusca > Gastropoda > Neogastropoda > Conidae > Conus > Conus betulinus. Next base: position 13,427 of record JADBJO010033530.1, read on the forward strand.
ACACACACACACACACACACACACACACACACACACACACACACACACACACACACACACACACACACACACACACACACACACACACACACACACACACACACACACACACACACACACACACACACACACACACACACACACACACACACACACACACACACACACACACACACACACACACACACACACACACACACACACACACACACACACACACACACACACACACACACACAAACATTGAAGACACAGCAAGCTTTTACTCAATTCCCCATAATACATGGCGTGAAACAAAATATAGTCGGATGAAAAAAGCACAAACTGAAAATGTTTCTTAAACTAAGTTAGTTTTGATGAATTGAATGAATCAGATTTGTTTGCAGATGAAATAAGATCTGAACTGAAGATACTGATTATGTGTTGACAGGGGCAAGACACTGCTACATCAACGCGGGAAAGGAGCTGCTTTTATCAACGGACAACGGAGACCAGGCCATATGAACGAACTCAGTGGATGCGGCTAACCACAAATGGGGGGGCAGTATTGTTCATTTTTGGCTTCTTCTTCTCTCTCGTTTTTACACTTCTTCCAGTGTAGCTGTCCCTTTCTTTCATAGTTATATGTTCTGTCATAGAGTTTAGTAGTGTTTCCTTGTGTAGAGTTGTGTCGTCTTCTATCCCAGGATCATTGTCTTCTTTCCCAGAGTTTAGTATCGCATTTCCTCGCATTTCCTACTGTCTTTTACAGGGGGTATATTTTCGACACTCACAAGTTTAAAATCTCCTTTCTGCGGTACTAGGATCTTCTTCGTTCTCAGATGCTAGTCTTCTTATTCAGGGTTAGTGTTTTTTCTTGATTCACAGATGTTTATGTCCTTTTCTTCAGGAACTAGTGTCTAGTGTCCCATATTTTCTACAGCTGATGCTCGTCTTTTTTGTAATTGGGATGTACCTTTCCTTACTTTCTAGTCTTCAGTGATTCTTTCCATGCGCTTCTTTTCCAGGATTTTGGGTCTTCTTTCTCAGAGTATTATGTCTTGTCCCTGTCCTAATT
>JADBJO010033531.1:0-14483 GCA_016801955.1 Conus betulinus
AGCAAAGAGAGAGAGTAGCACGGAGAGAGACGATATGTAGTCCCTAGTCTATTTAAGGGGAAGGGAGAGAGAGAGAATCAGTTCAGCTTGACGCAATTTATAAACCTGTACTAGGCAAACAACTGCACATCTAACATTCCAGTAGTACTTAGAAAATCAGTTTCAGCACACACACAAACACCATATAGCACTACCGCACTACATTGATCTATCAAACACCAGTAACACACACATCATCATTCAACACAGATCAGACTCGTCTACTGTCTCTCTATCTTCATATTAATTCAATTTACTACATATCTTTAGTGCATGTAAAACGAACCCTACACATCATTTCAACACCTAATTAGGAAACATCGAGCCAGATACGCAGTGCTTATACAACCCGCTGTTATAGCAATGCAGAAGTGAGAGACTCACGAGCAGAGAGCAGTAATGAGAGAGAGATAGAATGCACTATGATCAGACCAGACAGAGGTTGGTATACTGAGCACAGAAGAATCAGAAGACAGAGACACGCACTAGCGAGTGGAGCATGCATGGTAAGGTGACCGAGGACGGGAGGTAAGAAGAGTCCCAACAATCTATACGCATAGGTAACATTTAGGTGACATTTCTCATGACCGAGGACCTGAACCAAAAATGGACATTGGAGCCCACGACTCTCCTACGCATGACCGCTTACGCCATTGGGAAATGTCTATGCCCGCAAAATCCCCGCCCCGCCCACACATCATACACCTCCACCCCTGCGCGCTATAACACTTATTATCCCCTTCCTCCAATATCTAACGTCTCCTAAACTGTGGTATGTTTCCCCTCTCCCAGGTGTTGTCCCCCCTCCGAGTTTGGCATTTCTTTCTCTCGGGTATGCAAGTCCTTCACCTCTTTTTTGTATTTCTATCTACAGGTGTTGATGTTTCCTCCCGTGCACTCGCACGCAGGAGAAGCTGACTGACCTTAGACATTGCATGACAGGAGGCAGTATGCACTACTACCGCAACCAGCGAGTTCTGTACTTTTTACACCCTTGAATGGTTTTAACCAACCAAACATCACACGTGAAATGATTTATATCAGGATAAAAACCCATCTGAGCCAATTACAAGCTGGCAGGTAGATAGAACAGACTAGCAAAGTCTGACAAGCATGTACACAAAGAGCCAGCCAACCTACGGAGACACAAGCAGAACGCAGCGTGCCCGACATACAGACAAACATTGACTCATGGGACTCGAAGGGAATACAGATGGGGATGAAACACCTACCAGTCAATGCAAAACCACGTCCTCTTGGTTCAGAACCACAGAACCTGGAGATACAGAGATATCTGGGAGGCTTTACACGACCTGACGTGATACAGACACTTAGCACAGCATGACCAGAGACCCCAGAGCACTACAGAAGACCTTAGAACGGGGACGCAAAAGACCTTGCATAGCAGCACGGCCCATCAGACATGGGACTAGGCTGACCTGTCCATACCGTAGGCGCTTAGAAAGCGTGGGGAACACTAGACCCCCCTGCGCAATAGCTAGCATCACGTGCCTTAAGAACTGGGACATAGGAACCTGGCTCACTACATAGTGCCTTATAACTGGGACATATACCTGTCAATACCAGAGGGCCCTTAAAACGAAAAAACGGGACACCTAGACCTGGGCAAATACCGAGACCTTGAAAAACTGGGACAAGACCTGGTAAAACAGAGGCCCTTAGAAACATGACAATAGACCTGGCCGAATGACAGAAGACCTTTGGAAAAGTGACACAGAAACACTGGCAATATCAGAGGACCTTCGTAAACTGGATCATCCACCACCAGGTAGCGAATGAACCCCTGGCAATACAGAGACCTTAGAACTGGGACACACTACGCACACTGGCAATATTGACTACGAGACCACGCCGATAGAAACTGGGACACAACCTCCCCACATGTCTGGTCAAAATGCAAACAGGAGAACCCTTAGCTGGGACTGGGACCACACACCGAGTCAAATAGGCAGAATCGCATTGACAACGGGTGAAACACAACACCTTGCAATACAGAGAGCCTTATAAACTGGGACACACCCAACACCTGGCAATACAGAGAACCTTAGAACTGGGACAGACACACACTGGCAATACAGAAGACCTTTAGACTGGGACGACCCACCTGGCAAACAGAGACAGAGAGGGGACTAGACACCTGGCAATACACAACGGGACAAACACCAGGCAATACAGAGACCTTAGACTGGGACAAGAACCTGGCAAGGCGGAAAGCATTAATCCGTGACAACAGACTGGGAATATAGTAATACTTAGAGCCGTTTTTTTTGGACACATACATGGCAATACAGAGCAGCTACATGAGGTGTGACAACTAGACCTTGGAACCAGAGAGCTCAGATCCGTGACACAGACTGGGAATAACTCGGAGCTTTAGAGTGGTCCTCCGTGATACAGACCTGGGAATATAGAGAGCTTAGAGCCGTGACAACAGACCATGGGAATACAGAGAGCTTTACAGGTGTGTGACACAGACCTGAATAAAGCGGCCTGACCAGACGGAGCTTACAACTGTGACAGACCACAGACCTGGGAATACAGACAATACAGACCTCAGAGCCTGGTAATATAGAGCTGGCAATACAGAGACCTTAGAACGGTGACACAGACCTGGTAATACTAAGAGCTTAGAGCCGTGACACAGACCTGGGAATACAGAGAGAGCTTAGAACTGTGACACAGGTAATAGCTAATAGCTTAGAGAGCCGTCACACAGACCTGGGAATACCTGGAGCAGTCACAGAGACCTGGGCAATACAGAGAGCTTAGAGCCGTGACACAGACCTGGAATACAGAGAGCTTACAGCAGTCACACAGACCTGGGAATACAGAGAGCTTACAGCAGTCACACAGACCTGGAAATACAGAGAGCTTAGAGCTGTCACACAGACCTGGGAATACAGAGAGCTCACAGTAGTCACATAGATCTGTGAAAACAGACTCCGGAGCTGCAAGGCATATCTAGGGAAGCAGAGGCCCTTGAGGCATAACATGGCCCTATGGAAACACATTCCCTGGAGCTGTAACATATCCAAGGTAACAGACCCTGGAACCGTAACTCAGATCTGGAGATACCGAGACCCTGCAGCACGGATAGGGGAGCACATACTCGGTAGATATAGACCCGGAGAAACAGAACCGAGTGGAACATGGACACATAGGCCTGGACGTAGTACTGGGGAAACATAGCTCGACGTGGAACGTACATCTGGAGAGCCGAAGGGGAAAAAAACAAAACAAAACTGGGTGAGACACACCCAAGGGAAACATGTCTGGGTAAACACAGACCTGGGGAAACATGGCTCAGGAGAATACAGACTATTTGATTTTGAGAAAAACTTTGTCACACGTATACGAAGTGTCCCCACACCAAATACTAAGTTCTTTGTTAAACCCACTCCCCCCCCCCCCCCCCCTTCCAACATCCACTCCACCCATGCTCCCCTCCTTCCTGCCCTATTCTAACATCACCCATGCCGTCCGTCTTTTCGTCCTAGAAAAACGCGCGCGCGCGCGTGTGTGTGTGTGTGCGTGTGTGCGTGCGTGCGTGCGTGCGTGTGTGCGTGCGTGCGTATGTGTGTGTGTGTGTGTGTGTGTGCGTGTGTTTGTTGTTGTTGTTGTTGTTGTTGTTGTTGCTGTTGTTGTTTGTTGTTGTGTTGTGCGCGTGTGTATGTGGGTGAGAGAGAGAGAGAGAGAGAGAGAGAGAGAGAGAGAGAGAGAGAGAGAGAGAGAGAGAATTTGCTTTCGCCGTCACATGGTTCCACATCTCTCCTTATCTTTGTCGGTCAGTGGAGTCCAAAGTTGGCGGTGGCGTCGTAACCACAGGTAAGAGAAGATAATCAGCTGACGACAAAGAGAGAAAGAAAAAAGACAAACAAAAGATAAAAACGCGCAACGAACGATTCAGAACCGCATTTCGTCACTTGATTACCTTCTATTTCGAACGTTCAGCTTCTTTTCATTGACAGATGGATCAGTTCCTACCAGTGGCGTCGCCACTGCGCGCACTGTACTAAGAGAAACGGACTTTGCACTAAGACAGAAAAGAAACTTTCGAATTATTTTGCACTAAGACAGAAAAGAAACTTTGCAACGGTGTCCGTTATTTTGCACTGAGACAGGAAAGAAACTTTGCAATCGGTGTCCGGTTATTTTGCACTAAGACAGAAAAGAAACTTTGCAATCGGTGTCCGGTTATTTTGCACTGAAACAGAAAAGAAACCCTGCAATCGGTGTCCGGTTATTTTGCACTGAGACTGGAAAGAAACTTTCAATCGCACGGTTATTTTTGCACTAAGACAGGAAAGAAACTTTGCAATCGGTGTCCGGTTATTTTGCACTGAAACAGAAAGAAACTTTGCAATCGGTGTCCGGTTTATTTTGCACTGAGACAGAAAAGAAACTTTGCAATCGGTGTCCGGTTATTTTGCACTGAGACAGGAAAGAAACTTTGCAATCGGTGTCCGGTTATTTTGCACTGAGACAGGAAAGAAACTTTGCAATCGTGTCCGGTTATTTTGCACTGAGACAGGAAAGAAACTTTGCAATCGGTGTCCGGTTATTTTTATTTTGCACTGAGTTATTTTGCACTGAGAAAGAAACTTTGCAATCGGTGTCCGGTTATTTTGCACTGAGACAGAAAAGAAACTTTGCAATCGGTGTCCGGTTATTTTGCACTGAGACAGGAAAGAAACTTTGCAATCGGTGTCCGGTTATTTTGCACTGAGACAGGAAAGAAACTTTGCAATCGGTGTCCGGTTATTTTGCACTGAGACAGGAAAGAAACTTTGCAATCGGTGTCCGGTTATTTTGCACTGAGACAGGAAAGAAACTTTGCAATCGGTGTCCGGTTATTTTTGCACTGGGACTGGAAAGAAACTTTGCAATCGGTGTCCGGTTATTTTGCACTGAGACAGGAAAGAAACTTTGCAATCGGTGTCCGGTTATTTTGCACTGAGACTGGAAAGAAACTTTGCAATCGGTGTCCGGTTATTTTGCACTGAGACTGGAAAGAAACTTTGCAATCGGTGTCCGGTTATTTTGCACTGAGACAGGAAAGAAACTTTGCAATCGGTGTCCGGTTATTTTTGCACTGAGACTGGAAAGAAACTTTGCAATCGGTGTCCGGTTTATTTTGCACTAAGACAGAAAAGAAACTGTGCAATCGGTGTCATTACTTCATTAGAGTACAGATCTAGTCCTTTGATTTCAGCGAAACTTTCGTTTATTTTGCATGCTCACACTCGCTTGTGAACGCCATGCGGGGTCGAAGAGCATGAGCGAACAATTCCCAGAATACTTTTGTGTTTTGTTTTCCAAGTAATCGGCGTCCAAAGGAAATAACCGATTCCATTTATACATTCTATATGTAACTTACAGCTATCAGCGATGACTAGATAACTATCTTCAAAATACGAAAAGCTGATGGCGGTTCGCGTTAGCAGACAGCTACCATTCAGCAAGCCATCTAGCGAACAACTGAATTGCCAAACGCGTGTCATGCAACAGGAACCAGGCGGCCAAGGGAGAATTAGCTGACGAATGGATGACACCCTCTGAAGACCAAAGTGACGCAAGTTGGGCACACCAAAGCCCATACCCCCTTCTCCCTCATACCCGCTACCCCCTAACCTTCCGGCCTCCAGACACGTCCCCCCCACCTCCCTCCACCCCCTGGTACTGACCCATTTTGTTATTTTTCTTTCGGGGAGCAGCATGTTTCTACCACGTTTTACAACTTTAGATTACTTCTGCGCTAGTTTCTTCTCTTCGTCGTCTTTTTTTTTTTTTTTTTTTTTTAGGCGGAAAGAAAAGTGGCGGGAATGCATAGCACCCATTTATAAAGGCAGTATGGCGACATTCGTATTCTAGTGGAAACAAAAAATTATGTCTTTTCTTCCGCCCCGCCCTCGCTCCCCCCTCACCTCCCCTACACACACAGATGTCTTAAAAACACAAACAAACGAAGAAAATTTACAGCAATACATTTCAAAAGAAGTGGAAGAATTTTGCATGATTCCTGTTGCATGTTTTCAAATTAAATGACGCAGCAGCACGCATCTGGTGCGTCCTTTTTCCAGCACTACACGTGATATTGATCGCTGTGATCATCAGTTCCATTCACCTGTACAGCCGACGCTACTCCCTGAGGCGGATGTAACGGAAGTCGCCTCCCTTTGGAACAGGCACAACAGCTGAACTTACGTTTTCGTCTCATCGCAATAAGAAAATGAATCTAGCTGAACCGGCAGATGTAGGTGCCGTGAAGACTCTTGATGGGCTGTGTGACTTCGCGCAGAACAACACTTCCATAAGGACATGGAAGTCTCGGATCAAACTGAAGAGCAGGATTTTGGTTTCTTACCCCCCCCTCTCTCTCTTTCTGTTCTGTCTCCCTCCCCTCCGTCATAATTCAAAGAGAATGTCCTACAGGCAAAGGTTTCATCCTCGAAGATGTAGTACCAGGAAACAGGAAAACGGAGCACCTACTTCGTAGTCAGGGGTTCCCAGCTCGAACCCTACTGCCGTCCAAAATAAAAGATTATTTTCGCTGCCCATGACAAAACAGGTATCGTTCTGGTGGTTTAAGTGTAGCACTAGCTGTCTCTCTCCTCACTTCCGGAATGTTACTCTCGTCTGCCAACTCAACTTTAGTGTGTGTAGACATTCAACTTAAATGCAACAATCAGGAGATATGTGAGCAGAATCAAAATGAATAAGAAATCCGGGATGCCTTGTGCAAAGCAAGTTGAACCCACACCCTACACACTGTCAAGTGGACTCTTATTTTTTGTCATGTAGGTTGTTAAATGGTTTCACTTCCATCTTGGCGAAAAGTTTTCTCTGTGTGCATTTATGTACATAGTGGTGTTCGTCCCTTTTCCAGTGAGAGTAGCTGTTCGTGGCGCCCACTCCTGATGCAAGATGAAGGCAGCATACGTCAAGTTAATAACTGGAGACTGTAATGAATAATTCGGTGCTGGAATCCTCTTATGAATATGATTCTATGCAGACTGTAGTTTCCTTCCTTCTGTGCCGGGACATGCACAAGCATTCGAAACACATACATACTTACGTACATACGACAGACAGAGAGACAGACAGACAGTCACACACACACACACACACGACACACACACACACACCCACACACACACACACACCACACACACACACAGCGCACTCGCTGCAGAGTCGTGGTCTCACTGTCATCGCGTCTCATCATTTCATTCATTATTAACAATGTAACATATTCCGTTCCATTTTTTCACGTGTTTCTCGTTTCGTTACCCGAACAATTGGTTTACGTCTATTTTGGTTTCTACTGATCATTCACAGAATACTACGGGCTATCTTTTGTTTACCACATCTTATTATGGTCACGATACTAACAAAGTGAGGAGTTAAGGAGACTAGTGGGTTGGGCGGAATGGGTAGAGTAGCGCGAGAGAGAGAGAGAGAGAGAGGAGTAGCGAGAGAGAGAGAGAGAGTAGGGGAAGAGAACGAGAGGAGAGAGAGAGAGAGAAGAGGAGAGAGCGAGCGAGAGCGAGTATATAGCGAGATTAGATAGTTATAGGTAGAAAGAGAGATGGAGGGGCATTATTTCTTCTTCCTCCCCTTACACCGATCACAAACACGCCCCTCACAGCTTCCTTTTTCTTTCTGGAGCCAAATATAATCAAATCAGTCGATTCCATTCCTGCTGGGTTTTGTCTCCGTCATCTCTTTCAAGTCACCATACACTAACCACCTTCTTTCAGCATCATACCCGTGTGGGTGGGCCTTCTGATTATTCAAGATCAGTTTTCTCCAATCGATTGGAAGAGTGAGCGAGGTGGGTTGAGGTGCGGAGCGGGGATGCACAGAGAGAGACTCACTCTAGAAGGAGGGGAGGCCGAATGGGGATGTGAGGGAGTGGGGGACACGTTACTGGAGCAGGGGTTACTCGGGGACGATGGCCGAGTCAGGAGAATGTCCAACTATCTCAGGAGTGAGTTTCCCGGGCGGGTCATTGTGACCACCGATTTGCTTAAGCTGTTAGTGACAGAAGATTACTTGACGCTTTGGTAAGATGTTCGTCGAAGCGCACAGGCGCCATTGGTTGTGTGTGTGTGTGTTGTGTTGTGCGTGCGTGCGTGCTATGTCGTAGCGGTGTGCGGGGTGCGTGCGGCGTGACGTGTCGTGTCGTTGGGGTGCAGTTGCCGTGCAGGGTTCGTGCGATGCTGTTGTGTGGTGGTGGGGTTTTTTGTGTGTGGTTAGGTGTGGTGTTCGTGCGTGTGACACATGTGTACCACATGTATTTGCAAACAGGTGTGTGTAACACATGCGTGTGGTCTGAAAAACATTATAGTCCTTCCAGTGAGCTTGTGCCTGGGGGAGATGTGTGCCGCGCTGGTGGATTTCGCTGCTAGGTTGTGGCCGCAACAGTGCAAAAACAGTCGTCAAAGTTGTACTTTTTGTAAAAAAACGGTTTTTCCATTTCTTTTTTGAGACTAAAAACCGTAAGGGCTAATAAGCTGAAGCGTGTTCGATGCAGGTATATCGCATAAAATTCGGCTTCCCCAATCCTCTAAGGAGTTGTGATTTCAAAGCCGGCCGGACAGACTAACAGACCGTTCACACACCACACACTACTATGCTGTCGATACCGCATTGTGCAATATTACAGCTGTATGAATAAACAAAATACAGACACCTGGTCGTAGCGGAGTTTACTTGACGAGATGCCTTGACGGTGGAGGAGCACTTTAACGGCACGCTTACCCTGCGCTGTAGGTTAGCCGCAAGACGCAGGTTTCAGTGTTTGGAACCGGTTCCAGGAACAGGTAGTTATGACTTCCAGAGGAATGCTTGTCGTTTTGGGGGTGTGCTTTAGCTAATGACGAAGATTGCGTCTAGGGCCGTAAGACCTTCTTGGCGGTAAAGGGTCCTCTATTGGTTTGGGAAGGCCAAAGGCCTTTTGGCGGGGTGCGAGTCTCGTGACGGAGGGAAGGCGGGGTGTGGGTTGTGTGGGCGAGTTGTTGTCCATCGGTGTTGTACTGTAAAGGGGTATATGGGTGTAGTTCGGTTTTGTGTTTCGTTTGGGTCCCCCCTCCTCCCCCCCTATCCCCCTCCCACTGCTCCCAGCCCGCCCCTCCGCCAAAGGGGCGAGGGGCCAACGGCGTAACCGTGTGTGTGCGTCGGTTCGAACTATGCAAAATAACTGTTAACTGTATCGTACAGAGGTTGAGTCGCTGATCGAATATAGGCCCAGGGCGAATTGGTGTGTTTGTTGTATGTCTTTTGTGGGTGCGGATCCCTGGTGGGAGTTTGCAAACGAGTCGGGAGTCCAATTTTTGGGGGTGTCTCCGTTCCACATGGCGCTGTGCTGTGTGTGGGGTGCAGTTTTCGACATTGTTTCATACTGTTGTTCAAAATAATAGATGCTTGCGGCCGAGTCGGCCATGGGTTGGACGTCGTGGCTGTTGGGTTGGGAAAAAGGTTACGAAGGAATTTCTAGTATGTGCAGGGTAGGGGTTGCATGCTAGTCTGTGGTTTTAGCTTGGGTGGTATTACGTATACCGATCCAGTTTGTGGCGGTGCCGCATATGGTGGGATTGCCGAACTGGCGAACTTTGGTGTTTGCAATTTTAGGGTTGTAATGTCTTTTTAGAGGGTTGAGTGTCTTCTGGGAATGGGCCTCGGGATGGAGCCTCCCGTGGGGTTTCTATATGGGTCGGGACTGAAGTTAGATGGGTGACTGTTCGAACAACTAACGGAGAATGGGATCATATGTCTCCGTTTTTTGCGTTTCTTTTGTTGGTGTGGGGTTCGGCACTGGTGTTGGGTGGGTGTTTTTGTGTGGTGGGTGGTGTGCCGATAATATCGATACTCACGCGGTGGGTTTAGAACAAAACACTTCATGAGGACCTTTGAAACATACATTTATTGAGTGTATTGTTTTGAAACTGGGAGGGTAGGTCTCGGGGGGTGTGAGAGACCTTGATGGGGGTGTTTATGTTCTGTTAGTGGCGTGAGGTGAATATCCGATAGTGTGGTCTAGAGGTCTGTGTTTTACTGAGAGGTTGTTGGTCGGGGAGGGGGCGGGGGAACGCTTGGTGCCAGAGGGATGTGGGAGTGAGGGAGTGGGGAGTTTATGGAGAGGAGAGAGACGAGAGAGAGAGAGAGAGAGAGCGAGAGCGAGACAGACAACAGAACAACCAAGCCAGAAAAAGACAGAGAGACAGAGAGAGAGAGGCAGAGAGAGAGAGAAGAGAGGACTGAGAGACAGAGAATAAGGCGGTGGAAAGGGACGGAATGCGCGCGCGCGCGCGCGTGTGGGTCATGCCGTGTGCTGTTTGTTGGTATGAGATCGTTTGTGGCTGTGGTGGGGTGTGGTGCTAGATGTCGTGTGGTTGCGAATTCTGTGAGGAGGCCGGTTTTGGCAAAAAAGAGTAGGTCTGAATTTGTTGGAATGGCGGTGGCGGAGGTCATGATAAAGGAGCGCCGGAGGGGGGTTACCAGGCCGGAGGAGCTAACAGCCTCGGAGGCCCGGATACACGAAGACGGCGAGCTGACTTTGTCCAGGGCTGGAGAGTGCCTCTGAAGACTAGAAATCATCAGTGGCGATAATCCGGCAACGGGCGGAGTGGGCCAACCAAAGCACGCGCAAGTCCTGTCACGACCCATGCGCACCAGTTGAGTTTTGAGGGACCCCTGGTATCGGACCATGACGGGCGAATTGGGAACTCTGACCCACGCCTCAAATCAAAAAAAAATAAACCGGTGGCTGGAAGGGGGTGGGGGTGGGCGCATGTCATCCCACTGCGCGCAACTCAAACGCTACTTTCCAGGTCACCGCATGATACCACCACACCCCATCGCGCGTCACGTAAGGAACCCTTGACCGCAAAGCGTTATTGGGTACACTAGAAATGGCGGGTGCAATGGCCCGTCAGTACTGCGGGTACACACCATCCTCCTCCTCTTCGATGATACTATCCACTTCCTTCTAGGGGGCATCAGTGGTCGGGTTTGCGGTAGTGACAGACCTCCAGCACAACCCACGACGGACAGAACAACCAGGGCGGTGGGTGTCCATCAGACGTGCGTGGAACATTATGTTGCACTACCAATTGGAAGAAGATTTTTTTTCGTTTCCGCAGACACACAGTTCCCACTTCCGGAAGCCCACCACGCCGATACCACACCTGTTGCGGTAGGATCGCCGAGGTACTTCACTGGGGGCACAAAACACTCGCCCAAAGAGAACCAGGCATGATGTAACCGACGACAACAAAACAACTGGCTGATTGGGGGGGGTAGAGGCGTTTGGGTAGGCCCCCCAGAAAAACACTAATACCGAACTCTACTCTCCCAGTTTCAGCCTTGGATTCAATACTCTTGTTAAATATTTCATAATGTAAAGCGTATATGTTTTTCACCACCATACCTATTGCATGCAAGGTTTAAACGATAGAGAGCTGGGGGTGGTTTACACCATTGGTGACTTTTTTTTTTACATCAATCGTGGTCCACTACTGATAAAATAAAAACAGAGTCAAGAAACCTGGATCAGCTATGATTTCAAGATGATTACAAAGAACTCGCTGAATCTAATGAGCAAACGGCGCTGCATATCTGACTTTAAAAAAAAAGAAAAAAAAAAGAAAAAAAGAAAAAAGACACAGCCGTTGTGATTGCCCTCGCTTCACGATTCTTAAAAGAGAAGAGACCGTCAGAGTTAATCCATTATGTGAAGCATAACCTACAGAACTAGCCTGGTCAATTACCATGGTCCGATCCTGACAGTGTTACACTTAGCAGAAAGTTTAACAGATGCATGCAGAGCGGTTGAGTGGTAAGGGCTAGGATCTGGTTGGTTGCGGTGGGGGGTTGGGATGGGGGGGTGGGAGGGGGGGCAGAACGGCGACCGGTTGGGTGTGTCAATATGCTATTATTTCAACTGTCTATGTTTCTAAAAATCCTATGCAGCTTTCTAGACTAAAGGGACCTTTAACGGATATCAACCACCTCATCTTTTGAGACAGTCGTCTCCCTTTACTAGTGACGTAGTCCCTTATTCTTTCAGAAAACCGTTCCACGCAATGCAACAGTTGTATAACGATAAATGTGTGAGAGTTTGTAAGTCTCTCACTTTTTGTCCCGATTCACCGATAGGCCACAAAGACGAATGATCGGTATTATGATGCACGGGTGGACGCACGGTATAAAGAAGGAGCCAAACTGCCAGTTGATTTCATCCAGCACTTAATGAAATTTGTGTAACTTGAGTAATGCGTCCAGTACTCGACTCCCTCCCCCCTCCCTGTGTTGTGATGTGGTGTGTGTGTGTGTGTGTGTGTGTAGTGTGTGGTAGTGTGTGTGTGGTGTGTGTGTGTGTGTGTGGGGTGGTGTTGGTAGACAATAGATACAGAGATGCTTTGGATGTATTTTATCTATCATTCTATCTGGTAAAGTTTCGTGTTCGACGTCGGTCGGAAATTCTTTGAAAACAGGAACGCGACGTCTTTGGGAAACTGCGGCAACTCAAAACAATTAAAAACACAACAAAACAAAATCCACACATCTCATATTACAACCATAACATTGTTAGTCATGTCCATACTTCCTGGCAAGACAAAATTACCCCCAGAACATCCTCTGAATACGAGCGTAGACATGCCCCCGACATCAGAACACACGGGTCCCCCATTAGATCCCTCCACACCTCATACCCCCCCTGTTTATCAGGGACAGACCGATCATTGCACCTACACCTCCCGGTACGAGGCATAAAAACAAGTCCAACAACGATGACATTACGGCTGTTATAGTTGAATAGTTTTGACCATGCTTTCTCAGTCTTGGAGAGGCCTGAGCTTGCTGACCCTGCACTCTGGGAGATAAAAGGTTTACAGGGATTTTCCTCCACCCGATCGTCCATGATACGTCGTAATCTGCGAATTGAAACAATCCCTAAATCAATTCGCGGGCGAAGATCCCACACGCCAGTTAAAATGACCCTTCTCTTCCAGTTGTGGTCTGTTTAAGTCAGACCGATGCATAGACGGGCACTTCACGGGCTGTTTAGACAAAGAAGGTTTGAAACGTAAAGATCAAGCGCAAAGCCTTTCAGACACAATGTTGACAGCAATATATAAAATTAGCTTTGTGAGTGTAAGTTAAGACGGATCACACGAGGCCCAGTCCCTGACGACTCCTGATTACATACAAAAAAAAAAAAACCCTTTCCCTGAGTTTTTAAACCACCACTGAGCGGCACTGTCCGTGCACCGTACATGCATGGAAACCTTTGTTACCTCTATGAACTACTTTTAGATGTTAGACGGAATCTCTCATGCAAAAATTCTAGTTTTCAAACTAGATCTGAAATTTAATGAAATAAAAAATAGAGCAAAGTGCCAACATAGGGGTAGGCGTGACTGCGGGTGGTCTCCAGTTGGTCTGCGGCAGACCGGTAGTTGAACATTACACCACGTACACCGGGAACGACCAGCCATCTAGTACACGTAGGCAAGTTCATCCCACATAAGGAAAATCTAGATTAAAAAAATTGATAAATGTTACGGTGACCACAAAGTTGTGTAAAAAGTCCATTTAGCAGACAGAACCAGACACCCGTGTCTAGCGTTTGGTGGACTATGGAAACCCCGCAAATCCCCTGCATTCCTCCTGACGGTTGGAAGGAGATGGAAAAAACGTCAGCCTCCACCCCCCTACCACTACCCATTGAAGTCCTGTTGATAACAGCCCACTTTTGCTTCCTACCCTCTATAGAGCGGTACTTCTATCAATCCTACCAGTTCACAGCCGATAAAAGCAGCAACCAAACAAAAGGAAAACGTTTAATTGAAGAACGAACTAACCAGATTTTTACGTACAAAAACCCCAAAGGTCCAATTTAGCAAAAGAAAATAGAACATATCAGAACCAGATGTATGCCCCAAAAACGAAAAGGGGCAAGAATTCTCCGCTAAAATGTGTTTGCTTCCCGCTAACGGTCGTCACATTCTGTCTGTAAAAGTCCAATCACCATTCTTCGTCCTTTGCTTTGGTCGGTTATTTTGTGGCCATTAAAACTGCTTTCTCTCTACTGGGCAAAAACTGCTCGTTCTGAACCACACACACACCGAAACCAAAAACCCTCATACATTCGACTACTGAATCTGAGAGCTTTCACTTCTCACATAACACACACACACTCGCAAACTCAACACATTTTTAGTAAGCAGAGCGAGAGAGAGGAGAGAGAGAGAAGAGAGATAGAGAGAGTAGAGAGGGACTGGTACACATCCGTCCATCCACACCCGTACACACGCCACGTACGCCAAGGTGCGCATGCGTACGCGCACGCGACGCGCGCGCACACCCACACACACTGTACACAACACAAACAACACACGCGCCCTGCTCGCACACGC